>JAHKKF010535697.1:6371-20793 GCA_019740295.1 Labeo calbasu | reverse complement strand
TTGATGCTGGTTTAAGCTGGTCCTTTGCTGGTTTATGCTGGTCCTTGACCAGCAACATGACCAGCATAAACCAGCAAAGGACCAGCTTAAACCAGCATTAAAACATACCTACCAGCATATGCTGTTTTTTTCACCAGGATTGACAAAATGTGTTTAGGGTTCAGATCATGCTATTATGTGGAGAATAATGCACGACAATAAGCTCATTTTTTAAGTGGCGTTTATCGATTTTTGCAAATAAAATCTTCAATTGTAGTTACTGGTTAGCTAAGAAAGTGAACTACCAACTGAGCATTACTTACTATGAGGCAGTTTTGTAAATTGTGAAAATTACGTGAGTCAAGGACGGTGTGTAACAGTAAAAACAAAACAACAGAAAATATTAACCAAGAGATCAGTGAGCCTTATTTCAGTAAGTAATTGCTCCTATTAATTCTTAACTGTTGCATTAAAAAGACCAAATAGCAGCAGACAGTTAAAAAAAAAAAAGGAACAAATCTGAGGCATGGGCGTCACTAGGCCATTTTTAGGGTGGCTATAGCCCATAAACATACACGAATTCGTGATCGCCTCAGTCCCCTATAAATTTCTTATGAAAATTGCAGCAGACTTTGATCGGCTCCTCCTCGTCTTTCTTTCAGCATGTTCTTCAATTCGCAAACCGCGGTGGTACAGAGCGAAAAACAAAGGACAAGGTCTGCGTTTATCGATAGATTGTTATAATATCTGCATCTGTGCAGTTTAAATACAGTATATAAAATATCATGGGGGGAGCAATCGGTTCCACATCTACATTTACGCTTTGTTCACCCCTCATCACACCACAACTGTTTCCTTCAGCGAAAATGAACCACATAAACGCATATAAAACGATCATGTCCCATTTTCATTTGAAAATTTAACTTTCAATAGTTTCTAGTGCATGTGGCAAAGAGGTTTGTTCTAGAAACGCAAACAGTAAAATTTTGTATTTATACAGTAAACAGGTGTGTGTGTGGTCAGAAAGGCTTGTATTTGGCTTATTCAGTATCAAATGTTAATTTGATAATTTTGTTAAATTGTTAATCATTAAAACGTTAATTTTTGTTATTATATCCTCATTGGGGGCTAAACCCCCCCTAAAATGAAAATCCTAGAATCGCCCCTGATCTGAGGACATTATTAGACTGAGTATTATTAGACGTTTTTTGCCTGGAAAAACAAAAAAAAAAAAAAGGAAAGATGTAACATCTACAGAGACTTACGGTGAAAGAGGAACTATTTAGAAAGAAAATAGACATTAACCCATTACTAGTGCCATGATGCAATACAAACCACAGAGTCTTCAGATCTTGTTTTATTCATGTTTCATGGAAAATGAGAAAGTTACAAACACTTATCAAACTGCCTACTAGGTACTTGCGATTTAGGGTTTTTCAAAAATATCTAACTGGTTGCTTAAACAGTTTTTTTAACCTTACAGTAGCACTCAACACTGATTACTGTCAGACTTTCATCACTTGAATTACGATTAAAATAAGTAATGATAATATACATCATTATTTTGCGATAACAACTGGCTGGATGCACATTATCCCATTTATTACACAGCTGCTTGCCACAAAAGTAAATAATTAGACACGAAACACTGATCTGAGCTGAAATATTTGAACACAAATCTTCCATGAAGAAATCAGTTGCTAGCAAGTGGCAAGTTGACAGAATTAAGAAATTGTACACATAATATTGAATTGAGTTTTAATATTTCATTAGCTAACCAAACGCAAAGCTTCCACCAAGAAAAACTATCAAATGCATAGCGCTGACTTAAGTTGCCCAAATGAGTCTGTGTTATTAGCTTTTGCCAGTTGTTATAAGGGAATAACATACCTTGGAATGTCATGACTGACCAATCAGAATCAAGCATTCCACAGAGCCATGTAATAATTTAATTTAAAGCACAGCTACACAAATTCAGACTTAACACCTCTTATTTACTTTGAGATCATTCTGAGGTTAAATACAGATTTAAATTCATAACAAGAAATAGTTTAATAGCTATGATACTTGTTTTGAAATTGCATAGTTATGTCAGGAAACACTGGCATCTAACAATGCCTTGGGAAAAACAATCTTAAAAACTAAAGTATATGCATAAACCCAAGAAGGAAAAACAGCGGTTATTGACTAAGCATGCGTCCTATTCTGTGTCCTAAACTTCTGAAACATTGGTGTCTCATTTTAGAGCAGTAAATGCAGTTTATAAAAGAAGTTAGTTAAATCTGTATGTGGGTGTATGTGAAAAAATTCAGATGTCACCCCCTTTGTACTCATTAACATTTTTAAAAGTAACTAATTTAAATACATCTTTTCTCATTACAATTACATTTATTTTGTAATTAAATTACATAAATTACATAACTTCCATTACATGTAACTCCCCAACATTGACTAAAACACTGAGGACAAATAAAGAAATGCTGCAGAAAGGGGAAAAGAAAGCTGCGTAGACTAGAAAGAATGACTAAGTTAGTGGTGCTATGATGTAATACAAGCACGTACCACAGGATGTGTAAAAAGCATCACGTGTAAATTCACTGAAGGTGAATACATAAATACATGTATACAAACTGCAAAAATTAATGTAGATTACAGATGATGCTGCAAAAATTGAAATATGTAGAGATTAAAATCTAATTTAGTGTATTTAGTCTTTTTTTGTTGTTTGTTTTTGTTTGTTTGTTTTTTTTTTTTACTGTGAGACTGCAATATTTTTTAACAAGGATTAGCTCCAAGACACTGTTTCTTTATTTAAAAATAAATAAATAAATAACAACAGAGCATTCCAGTGTTACATGTCAAAAAGGCTTGAACTAAAATAAGAAATAAGCATGCAAACATCACAGCCTTTAATTGTAAAGCTATAAACTTTATCATGCACTATATTTGAATGAAGACATATGAAGAAATAAATCAGATTACAGTTTCAACTGACTCTCACCTCTGACTGAGATGCAGCTCTTGGGTGACTCTCCTTTCTCTGGGTGTTTGCAGTATAAAAACCCACATGTGACTTTGAGACATTAGAGATGATCATCTCAGCAAAAGAAGTGGGAAGATGGTGCAACGGAGAAACTCTGGCCTGTGTCCTCCTTCATTAAGGAGTTTGTGGATTTCAGCTGGCAAAACTACTAATCCACTAATGGCAAATGCATTCTTTTTTTTTTTTTTTTTTTTTTTTTGTAATATACAAATATTATGTATAAATGTTACTGTAGGTTTGGGAAAAACAATGCTTAAAAAAGTTGAAAGTTCAATTCAAGAAATCCCAGAGGTCCTCCTTACACAGTGGTAGTGAGTGGTGAGTGATTCATTTAAAACTTCAAACAGGATGCAAAAGTTTTGAAAAAAAAAAAAAAGTCCATGCTGCTTGTGTGTAACTGTATTTGAAGCTTCATGGTTATTGCTATTCACTGTTATCATTGTATGTTGTGCTTAGGATAAATTTTAAGATCATTTCTAGCTATAATAGTTAGAATGGTATGTGCTGTAATAGTTTGTAATAATGTTTTGTTTGAGTCTTAATATTATTGCAAGCATAACAAAAACATTAAAAGTTACACAATTGTCATTGCTTATTTTTATTTATTTATTTTTTTCTTGTATTGCAATATATTGCTAGAGAAAAAACAAAATTACTGTATATTTCACAAGTAAAATACAGTAAAAACTGTACAAGTACAGTATGCACACTGTAATTACATTTACAGCAAGTTTAAATGGTACTGTAAATATAAATACAGTTTTGTTACTGCAAGTAAATTTACAGTAAGTTACTGGCGAACTGCTGCTAGTAAGTTACTGTAATGTCTAGGATTTTTTTTACAGTGTAGTGCCATGATGCGATATAAACTACACTGTAAAAAATGAAAAACACAATATGTTGAGTCAGCTTAAAATAATTTGTTATCCTGCTGCCTTAAAATTTTAAGTTCAGTCAACTTAGATATTTGTGTTTGCTAAACTTAACAGATGGGTAAGTAACCCAGCTGCCTTAAAATTTTAAGTTGATTCAGCTCAAATATCTAAGTTGTCACTTAGTATAATTTAACATTTCAAGCTGAATAAACTTTTTCTGAGTTGACTGAACTTAAAATTTTAAAGCAGCCAGGTTACAAATTATTTTAAGTTGACTCAACAAATTGTTCTTTTACACTGTAGAGTGAAGAGAAAAATAAAAACCTCAAACTATACTCTTCAGATCTTGTTTTATTCATGTTTCATGCAAATTAAAAATGTTACAAACACTAAATTACAAAGTGCTTATAGGTACTTGGGATTTAAGGTTTTTCAAAAAATTCTTTAATCATATTACAGTTGCCTAAACAGTAAAATCCATTATACTGATGTGCCACCAAATTTTATTAACATATGGCATTCATGGGTTTCACAACTCTAAACATAGAGAGAAATACACAGGAGGAGCGAGACTGATTCAGTTCTACTGATTTTCATAGCAACTGTTACAAATAATATTGGTTAAAAGATTATGCAAGTATCTTACAAACCCTCAGTGAGCAAGCATAAATACATTCAGTATAAATGTTTGTTCATATGTAATTCAGTCACATTGCATAAATAATAATGACTAAGTCTTTGGTAAAACGATTAAAATGACTTATTAATAAATATTACTCAGATTTTATTAATAAATCACTTATGTTTTGTGGCCACTTCTTTAGCTGGTAAATCAATCATATTTTACCTCTCATCCTGCAACATTTGAAAATCAGCACAACTGTCACTAGCAGATACGGACAAACTGCAAGTACAGAACTGAGTGTGTGGAGGACAGAGATCTGAGATTCTGAACGAGACACTGAAAAAGAGACACAGAAGCACTTTATCATGCACTATATCTGAATGAGGACATATGAAGAAATAAGTCAGATTACAGTTTCTATTGACTCTCACCTCTGACTGAGATCCAACTCTTGGGTGACTCTCCTCTCTCTGGGTGTTTGCAGTAGTAGAAACCCTCATGTGACTTTGAGACATTAGAGATGATCATCTCTGTAGTTTGATTCTGGATGAGTGATCCATCTTTATAGAAATCAGCTCTAAGGTTTGGTGGGGTTGAATGTTGATATAAACAGCGTAGAGTCAGAGTATCTCCTTCAGTCACAGGATGAACAGGACTCTCCAGAATCACACCAGCTACAGAAACAAAGGAAACATGAACTTAATGTAAATAGTTTATATAGTTAAATATATTAGAAAAATGCATTGTGACGTAAAAAAAAAAAAACAACAATCACGTAATAACCATTACAAAAGTATGAGCTTTATTTAATTAGGGGGTCCTTGGACTCAAAATTGTTGAAGGCCCTTAAATCAAAGCTTCCTGCACAATGATTGCAAACTACCTCTAAAATTAATGAATACAGAAACACAGACTCACAGTGTACAGTGATATTAACAGGATGATATTTCTCTCCAGATTCAGACTGACACCAGTACACTCCAGTGTGTGATGTGCTGGTGGAGCTGACTGTACATGTAGATCCTGTTTGTGATCCCCAGTGTGATGATAAACAATCTTCCAGCCCCCAACTGTCTGTGTATCTTCTCACTGTCCATCTATCAGAGTTACTCTGGTCCTCACAGCTCAGAGAGAGAGAGACAGATGTGAAGTGTTGAGTTCTGCTGGGACTGATGATCAGAGACACTGGAGGAGAAACACCTGAGAAGACAATTAGTGATAAGTGATAAGTTGAAAATGTAATTGTAAGCATGAAAACTCTTTTTAGAGGGGCTAAATTTTTGTTAGACCTGTGTAGCCAAGTGGACAAAATGAACAAAATTTATGCATACACATAAATGTTGAGACACTTGATTTGCGGTGCTCCAGCATGTAACGCCGGGCATACACTATGCGTTTTCTATGCGATTTTCATGCGATTTGCATGCATGTGTGAGGTGGATCAGGTTTTATCACTTCCCTGCTGAAAAAAAATCCAGGCTGGTCATAGCTGGTCAGCAGACTGGTTTTAGAGGGTTTTTGGCCACTTCTTTAGCTAGTCAGGCTGAGACACCTGCTGGAACAACCAGTTAAAAACAGCTGCTTCCAGCTTGAACTAGACCAGGCTGGTTTTAGCTGGGGTTTTTTTCAGCAGGGTTTTTGGACATGGGTATGTAATGCACAAGGACATGGGAGTCTAATGGTAGGCTAATGTACTGTTTTTATTTTATTCAAATATTAGCCTGTACCGTATTTCATTTTGATTTTATTTTACTCCATTCAGTTTCATTCTAGTTCAGAAAGACTGGGTTTCTTGAATTTTTACATTCACTGTTTGATCTCTTGGTTTTGTCAAATAGCCACAACAGAGACATAAAACATTTTTTATTTATTTTTTTCCATCGGCCATTACTCCCATCGATCGCTGTCCTTCTCAAAGACAGCTGTCAGAATAAAGCCCCTAAAAGTTAGTTTGTATCCTGTGCTTCTTCCTTACAACACACAGGTCACACCTATTTAATTGTTTTCCTTCAGGTACCTTCTAACAATAGTAACATTTGTGCTCCATTATGTTTCAGTTTATCATGTCCATTTTCTCTGTATTTTGGGATGAAATATTTTGTGAACTGGAGAGGATTTCTTGTATTCTGAAACTAGGATGTTCAAGGTCTCAAAACACCAAAGAAAATTTGATTCCTCATGACACATTGTATCATATTTCACACTCTCACACGTTTGTTTCTGTATGGTGTCATTTACACCGATTAAGTTTGAACTCACCAGCGACCCATAGTGGTTGTATGTTGCTGATGGTTGTGTTATAAGCTGGTTTTCCTCTCTCTGCTGTGCACGCATAAACTCCTGTGTGTTTTGGAGCAGCAAAACTGACAGTGTAGTTTCCTCCAGCTCCTCTGCTGCTGTCTGAGAGCAGTTTAAAACGATTTTCGTAGCCTGAAAAAACTGAAAAAGAGATGTTTATATCTGTAACTCAGCATATTTAGGTCGTTTACCAGAGCAGAATCATGTGTCACTGAGCCATACATTGCATATCTGTTTCTAGTACATCTAGATACATAAAAAAAAAAAAAAAAACATGATCATTATTTTTTTTTTTTTTCCGAGAAGTGATTGGTAATGCAGAACTGGGCATCTTTGGGACTCATGGGAGTTTAGGGTATCAATAAGTATGTTGCACATACCCAGTCTGTAATGCCTGAATTCAGATAAATTAAATCATATTTTTACCACATAAAACACATTATAACTTACTTACCTAATGAAGCAGTTAGAGTGTACCAGCTGAATGTCCAGCCTGTAGAGGAGCCGTAAACCTCACAGATCAGAGTCACTGGATCTCCTTCAGTCAACCACTTCTGTGGAGAAACCTTTAAATCTGTCTGGGCTTCATCTGAAATGGAGAAATCAATCATTAATAACATGTTAAACTTTTGTATGTGTAGAGAAGATCAAACTAACCTGATACTGTCAGTGTAACTGCATCACTGATGTTTGATGTTCGTGATCCTCCTCTCCCTACTTCATAACAGGAGTATTTACCTGCATCAGACTCAGTAACAGGACTGAATGTGTGTTCCTGTAGTTCACTGAAAACACTGACTGAACCATCTTTATACCAGTTGTACTGCCAGCTAGTGACTCCTTCAGCATCAATGTTACATCTGAGAGTGACTGTCTCTCCTCTGAATACATGTTGATCCGGTTTAATGGTCACTTTGGGTTTTGGTCTTTCTGTAAAATGACAGCAATCATGATCTAATGCTTTTACTTTATGAACAGAGTTACATGATTGTAGATCACATATGCTAAATCAGGTCAGACTGAAGTGGTGACTATAGCTGTTATATTCACACTCTGAAAAAACTTGGGTTATTTTTTTTAACCCAAATGCTGGGTTAAATGCTGGCTTTTCGGTCAATTTTGGGGGTTATTTTTTTCAGTGTTTCGGTAGTTTTTGTGTTACCCAGCTGCTGGGTCAAATGTAACAACCCAACGTTTGGGCAGTTTTTTAGTGTTAACCAGCTCCTGGGTCAGACATAACAGCCCAATGTTTGGGTAGTTTTTGTATTACTCAGATCCTGGGTCAGACGTAACCCAGCAGTTGATTTATTTTATGAGATTTTGCGTTGAGAGAGTGGTTCTTAGCACCATCGAATTAATGCACTTCTTCGGTAAATACAGGTTTGTGTACATTTTATTTTATATACACTGCCCTCCAAAAGTTTGCAAACACGCCTGGCAAAGTGTGGTTTTGTACGATATCAGCATAAATCCTTAACATTATCATTGAAGACCAGCAATAATAATTTTTATTTTGATTGCATAAAAATGGCAATATATGAAGAGTTCAGATGCAAAACCAGCTAAAAGCCATCTTGGTCAAAAATGAGATAATGATACTGAGCGAATGCTCTCGACACATATTATATGTCCATCAAATACTTTTACTTTTTGCTTACAACTCGCTAAATTTCAGCCTCAGCCCAATCAGAAGTACCAGTACTTACATAGAAACCTATACAAAGTAGCCAGAAAGAAATACTAATTTTAAAGAAATAAGTCAGATGGAATTTAGAGGCTTTTGCATCTGAACTCTTCATAAACATGTCAAAGTAAGACATGGCCCTTTGCCAGCTGTGATGCCTGGTTACTGGTTTAAACTTGGCCCAGGTTTTTAAAAGATTTCTGGGTCAGCACATCTTAATAGCTTCAACAATTGATTGCTAATTAAGTTTAGAACACTATGAATTTAGGCCCAGATTATGCAGAGCTGTAATAGTGTCACGCTTCAGGCAGGAACAGACGAACAACGACGTAGTAAAACGAACAGTCTTTAATAATCCACAAGGAAACATGGGAAACACAGGAACACAGGGGAGTAACATATAACGTCCGACAAAGCAAGAGGGAAAACACACGCTATAAATACACACAGACTGATTACAAACACAGGTGCAGACAATGAGGGAGAAACCAAAACACACAGAGCTGCAGGGGGAAATGATGGGAGAAACCAACTAAAAAGTCCAGGGGTGTGACAAATAGCTGCTAATGGTGGATATTTTGATGAATCAAAAATTTATGTTTTTTCTATGTGTAAACTGTTTATGTAATAAAATACGTTTTCGTAGCTTGTGTTGTCCCTTATCAGTGCAAAATTATCACAAATTAAAAAGGATTAATGCCAATATTGTCCAAAACCCCACTTTTCTAGGGCGTTTTCGAACTTTTGGAGGGCAGTGTATAAAATTCTTATTGTGCTGTATATCGGTCAATTTCATGCAGAGCAACATATAGGCGCGCGGTGTGAATCAACTAAACGTCGGTCTTATCACATGATGGTAAAGCCTGATACTCTGCATAAAATAAACATTTTTATTCATAAAGATAGAACTCCAATACTTTGGATGTTAAAATATTTCATCAGGGCTATTTATTGTTTGTTTTTAGGCAGGTTATGAAGGCAGTCCCAGTATATTTCGGCTATGGTCTTAGCCGTGAGCAGTTCCCCATCGAACACGACTCCAGCTCGGGCACGAGAACCAGCGCCATTACAGTGGAAATGGAATAACAGAGACTGGTTGATTACACTTGAATTACTTCTGCTTAAATGTTTAATTTGTACTTTTAATGTTTGTTAAACAAGTTTAAATAAGCAATATGTACGCATAAAAACAATGCTGTAAATGATAAATAAAGGAAAATGAAGTAAGTTATAATGCAAACCAGTGGTTGTGTGGAGTATTTTACAGAAGTTTAGAGGATTTAAGTTAATCTGTAAAGATTATTTCATGTATAAAGTACAACATAAGATATATTTACCCAGCCCCAGTGTTTTTAGAGTGCACAATCATTTGTGCAATAAGTAAGGAAAAACACTTGCCGTATATTATCACTGTTACTGGTTCACTGTAATGTGTGTAATGAGTTGGTTTGGGAATATCTGTCAATATAAGGTCATTAGTAGCATGAGTTGTGAAAGTTTTTGAGCAGAAGATATCATCATTCCTCACAGTCACACGGCCTGTTACTGCGCATACGTGGCGCTTTAGATCAATCCTGCGCTGTGCTGAGCAAAGCTTTGTGAAACATTTGTGAATCATTTGTTTTGAACTAATGGTTCAGAGCTCATATGATGTCATTTAACTTGTTCTAAACTGTGTATTTCTAATCAAAACACTATATTTTAATCTGGTTTGCAACAGTGTAAAATCACCCATATATTATAAAATAAACGACTCAAATTCACTCACCTTTAGAGTGGATGTTTGAAATCAGCACTAAAAACACAGAAAAACAAAAAATGTCAGCCTGTCAATCTGTTTTAGTTCTGTTCCTGTTCTCTTTAGTCAATTATCAATTAGCTCCACACCTGTTTCTGTTCTCCCTAACTGCTATCCATATGTTTATAAGCCCTGTTTGTTCCTCAGCTCCCTGTCTGCTATTATTTGTGTTTGGATTGACTTTTGCTGTGGATTTATTATTAAAATTTCCCCCTTTGGATTGTACTCCGTTGTGCGCTTTATTATACGGCCAACACACCATAACAAAAACATTATAGTGTGAACGACGATCAATTGTGTATTATACATCAGACACAAAGCTATATTCTTCTTCCTCTGCTTGTGAATCACCATAATTTTACTCTTAAATGTTTCTCGGTTTCACAGCACACACATACATGCAAAGTTTTTTTCTTTTAAGGTTTGTAATATTTTCTAATTTAATAGTTTTGAGTGGGTTTTCAGTTTGTAAGTCTGAAAACTGAAATTAATATACTGTATGGGTACTCCATGCATAGCATCTGTTATATAAAAAATAAAGCATCTGATATTTTATAGATATCATCATCATGTGGTGAACCTGAACTTTTTAGGGAATCTGAAACAACAGTCTAATCACAAGCAGAGAAATAAAGACTCTTATTAAATGCATAAATATCTACTTATTAGCATTATGGACAGTAAACTGTGCAAAACAAACCAACAGAAATGATTCAACAAACACTGTTACAAATCACAAAACTGAATGACTGAACAAACTGATCTAAATAAACAGAGAGCATTTCTCTTTGACAAACAGCACTAACTGCACACTTCCTCTCTTAAACTCATCTTTCACTCAAGTATCATGGACTGGATTTTAAACTTTGAGAGCAGCGAGAAAAGGCATAAATCCATGAACAATAAAATTACTTGATCATTCCATAATATAAATTAAATGCATCCAGAGAAAATAATACTCACAAAGCACAAGAGGAAGTTGACGGAGCTCCATACTGACCGAATGATGACCGAATGATGACAGACGGTTAAAGACACAGACTCTGTTAAAGCTTCAAGACTTCCTGAAACCCGCAGTCAGATCTTTAGGAACATCATGACAGATTAAAGACGTAGAAATACCTTATGTGTTTCAGAAAATGTCATACTGACCAACATGCAACCAAAATGAAAATTTCTTAAATGCTTAACACAAAAACATTCTATGATTATAGAACTCTTCGATTCTATATA
This sequence comes from Labeo calbasu, assembly GCA_019740295.1. Taxonomy (NCBI): domain Eukaryota; kingdom Metazoa; phylum Chordata; class Actinopteri; order Cypriniformes; family Cyprinidae; genus Labeo; species Labeo calbasu. The sequence continues at coordinate 9,258 of JAHKKF010535697.1, read as the reverse complement.
CAGGCATTGGCGGATTAACCATATGGGCAATTGGGCAAAAACTAATATATCAAATAAATAAATATTTTATTATTATTTTGTATGCCTCCTTTGGCCTTGATAAAAGCTTGCATTCTTGCTGACATTGTTTTAATGCACTTTTCCACAGTCTCTGTTGTTACTGATGTCCAAATAGTTTCTTGTTGCTCCCAAAGACTTGCTTTTGATGAACCTTTTGTGCAATATATCTTTGAATCCATTCAATCCCAAAAATAATTATATTTTAGAAACTCTACTTTGATTAAAGATTATACACATACTGGTGGATTAACCATTACAGAAACATTAAAATTGATTTTGGTAATCACCAGTACTTAGTCTGGGGCAGCTGTATGTGTATATATTGACACAGTTTCTACAATTAACATTTGTAAACAGAAGAAGTGCAGTGGAGCTCATCTGAACCAGCTAATTAAAGGAGAAGTCCACTTCCAAAACAAAGATTCACATACAATGTACTCACCCCCTTGTCATCCAATATGTTCATGTCTTTCTTTCTTCAGTCGTAAAGATTTTTTTTTTTTTTTTTTGAGGAAAACATTTCAGCATTTTTGATATGGTGCCCCGATTGTGAACTTCCAAATTGCAGTTTAAATGCGCCTTCAAACAATCCCAGATGCGGTTGTAAACAATCCCAGCCAAGGAAGAAGGGTCTTATCTAGCGAAATGATCAGTTATTTCATTAAATTAATACAATTTAAATACTTTTTAATCTCAAACACTCGTCTTGCCTTTCTCTCCCTGAACTCTGTGTATTCTGGTTCAAGACAGTTAGTGAATGTCGAAAAACTCCAATTGTATTTTCTCCTTCTAAAATCATTTCAAAATCATCCTACATCACTGCAGAAGTACCGACCCAGTCTTTGCAAAGTGAACACGCAAAGAAGATCAAACACCCTTAACAAAAAAGGTAAAACAGCGATAGGATGATTTCGAAGTTGGGAGAACATGAGATGGGAGTTTTTCGACATATACTAACTGTCATGAGCCGGAACAAAAACAGTCCAGGTAGAGTAAGACAAGACGAGCATTTGGCATCAAAAAGTATATAAATTGTATTATTTTTATTAAAATTTCGCTAGATAAGACCCTTCTTTCTCAGCTGTGATCATTTACAACCGCATTTGGGATCATTTTGAAGCCACATTTAAACTGCATTTTGGAAGTTTAAAATCGGGGCACCATATCAGTCCATTACATGGAGAAAAATGCTGAAATGTTTTCCTCAAAAAATATAATTTCTTTACAACTGAAGAAAGAAAGACATTAATATTTTGGATTACAAGGAGTGAGTAAATTATTTGTAAATTGTTGTTCTGGAAGTGCAGTTCTCCTTTTAGCTAGCTGGGATCAGTGAAAACTTTTACAACGGTGCGTTGGAGCTAAACTCTGTATTAAGACCTTAAGTATGGGATGGAACATAAGTTCATAAATAATATCTCAGCTAATTTTTTTGAAACCTTGTAGCATTCAAGTGAAAAGTGCTATTTGTAGTAAAACAGTTTCTTTTCGTACGGGAAGAGTCACTAGTTCGGGAATCGTTCTCTAATGATTGCTGTATGTTTCACAATCTAGTAGCACTGTCAGTAAAAACTCTAGCAATTTTTGCAGATGACCACTATTTTTAGACCACTATTTTTTTCTCAGAAAAAAATCATATCATACATGAGTCAATATTAAGACACTGAGGGTAAATGAAGAAATGCTGCAGAAAGGGGAAAAGAAAGCTGCGTAGACTAGAAGTTAGTGGTGCCATGATGTAATACAAGCACGAACCACAGAATGTGTAAAAAGCATCAGGTGTAAATTCACTGAAGGTGAATACATAAATGCATGTTCAGGAACTGATTCAAATTTAAAAGTATCCAGATAAGTATCAAGTTAAGTTATCCAGTTATAAAAGCTCCAGATAAAAGGTACTGTTTCTTTATTAAAAAATAAAAATAAATAAATAAATAAATAACAACAGAGCATTCCAGTGTTACATGTCAAGAAGACTTACACTAAAATAAGAAATACACATGTTTGAAAATTACAGTGTGTGTTCCTGTGTTTATAATGTCAAGCATGCAAACATCACAGCCTTCAATTGTAAAGGTATAAACTTAAATATGAAACAGTATGATAAATCAATAATGGTAAGTTACTGAAATATGCGGATAAATAGCAATAATATAAGATAAGTTAATCAGCTTTTGAATAGGATATTGAAAAAAAATCATCCTGGAATCTCTCAAAGTCACAACAGATTAACATAAGATTGGAGTTTCTTCCTCTTCAAAAGATGTAGCTGTTAAATAAAGAGAAACAGTCTTGTCATCATTTATTTTTCTCTTTGCGTTTATAGCTTTTATGAACTACTATGATCTTATAAATATACTTTCTAAAGTACGTCTATCCATAACCAAATATGTATTTGAAATGCAAGACTTCTAATAAATCAGTCAGATGTTTTTTACCTCTCATCCTGTAATATTTGAAAATCAGTACAACTGTCACTAGCAGATATGGACAAACTGCCAGTACAGAACTGAGTGTGTGAAGAACAGAGATCTGAGAATCTGAATGAGACGCTGAAAAAGAGACACACAAGTACTTTGTCATGAACTATATCTGAATGAGGACATATGAAGAAATAAGTTTCATTGACTTTCACCTCTGACTGAGATCCAGCTCTTGGGTGACTTTCCTTTCTCTGGGTGTTTGCAGTAGTAGAAACCCTCATGTGACTTTGAGACAGTAGAGATGATCATCTCTGTAGTTCGACTCTGGATGAGTGATCCATCTTTATAGAAATCAGCTGTGAGGTTTGATGGGGAAGTAAACTGATATAAACAGCGTAGAGTCA
>JAHKKF010535695.1:15206-35312 GCA_019740295.1 Labeo calbasu | reverse complement strand
GTTAAAATGAGCATCCCTAGTTTGAACTTCCAAAATGCAGTTTAAATGCAGCTTCAAAAGGCTCTAAACGATCCCAGCTGAGGAATAAGGGTCTTATCTAATGTCTTATCTAAGAAGTCCACTATATGCAGAACATTCCTGAAATGTTTTCCTCAAGAAACAATTTCTTCACGACTGAAGAAAGAAAAACAGGAAATTCTTGGATGACAATGGGGTGAGTAAATTATCTGTAAATTTTTGTTCTGGAAGTGAACTTCTCCTTTAAAAGCACTGTTTTCTATTTTAATATTTTAAAATGCCATTTACTTCCGTAATGTCAAAGCCGAATTTTCCGCAGTCAGTAGTCCAGTTGGCCCATGTGTCACATGATCCTTCAGCTAATTTGCTGATTTGTTTCCTTCAGCTAAATGCTGATTTGTTGCTCAAGATAAATTATCAGTGTTCAAGACACTGTTGCGCTGCTTAATATTTTGTAAAAAAAAAACGATACATGATACTTTTTTAAATATCATAAAATCTTTGTTAAATATTATAAAATAATGTCTCCAGCTGTGAACTCACCGTTCGATTCCGGATGTACAAGAAGACTTTCTGCGTATGCTGTGGTCCACCGATAATGTCAGGGAAGCATGCAGCTTCCTGTGATGTCATACGGTCATGTGGGAGACGGCTCTGGAAGGCAGCCCCCTCTACACCTGAGAAGTCACAACATCCATTAAACATCATAATAGTGTCAAAATGATGTATGATGTGTTTTTCAAAATTCTGTAAAAGGTGCAAAATTGTAAATTAATCCAACCTCTTTCCATACCTGATGGTTCCTCAGGTTCACTGTCATTCTCTTCCTCTATTGGTGGTGCTGGTGGAGGAATGACCTGCTTCCTTTCTTTCTCAGCTTTAGCGTTCCTCTCTTCCTCCGAGTAATACTCATCCTCCGACAGATTAGCGAGACTCTCGTCCATCTCCCTGTACTCCACCTGCAGCAGGAGGCACAATAAAAGCTTCATTAAAACCTAGCTCTACTTCACCTGGGTAAAACATGACAATTATTCCCTTAGACAAAGCATCACAACATTTGATTTGTGTGTGTTTTAATGATCTACCTAGTTTTACTTAAGGTTTTTTATTAAATATAAAAACATGATATAGTACGTATTTAAAAAGCAGCGTATAATTCAGTGCCGAAAAAATTTCACTTCACTCAGTTTTACTTTCAGCTAAATATATAGCCCTGGCTCAATTATTCCTGTTCACAGAACAGGAACAGCTACTAGAGATGTTTACCTTTGCTCTTTTGCGGCGACTGGTCCTGCGTCCCTCTGCTGAATCTTGATCAATCCCTCCTGGTCCAGGAGGGTGTGATAGAGGAGGTCCACCTGGTTCTCCACTTGGAGAGGCTCTCTCTTTCTTTTTCACATCTGCTAAACCTGGGCCAGAGGGACCGGCCGGACCAGCCTGAGGAGCAGAGAGGGTTTCAGGAGCACGGTCTCCACCGTTACCCCCAGAGGAAGAGGAGGAACCTGGGTCTGACTTCTTACTGGACAGCATTACAGATGAAAGAAGCCTCTCCTGAAATGAGGAAACAAGAGCTGAATGTAGGTGTACAAACAAAAGACGACCAAACCATATGAACAAAGACAATACAACATGCTGTTTATTTATACATGAGTGTACTGTTTTCGATCACAGAGCATATGTACCAATGGCTGTAACTGCTCAAATCAACATGAGGTTTGCAGAAGTTTAATATTGCACTTGTGCACCTGCTCTGAACAAACAGTCACTGATGGAGAGACACAAGCTGTCATGAAAGGAGATTAGAGATGATGGCAAATGTTGCAAATTAATTTTCACTGCTTGCTAAACTTAGGATATTTCGGCATAATTTCTTTGCTCAGTAGACCGTAAACATACTGTTATCACAACGAGATCGCAAATTTGGCAGTTGTGAACCTAACTAAAGATGTATTTGAAGCAAACTGACTCTTTTAATCAGAAACCGACGAAATAAATAACCAGCCTGAATATAATTTCCAAGTTTAGCTGCGTTAATAAAGCTAGCAGATAAACGTTATACCGCACATATTTAAAGATCACAGCAGCAAATCGCAGCTCTAAGTGTAGGCTAACCTGTTTAAGAAAACGTTTTCTTAAACGTTGGCAAATTTTTTGAAACTATGGGGAAATAAGAAAATATGTGCACTGGTTAGCTAATATGCTATCGCTAGCGACACGAGCTGTTCTCTCTGCTTATCAAACTGCAAAAAAAACTCTATTCTTCATTGCTGTTTATTCATTGTAATTATGACATAAGATACTACACGTTTATAAAATGTATACGTTAATATCATTTGCCGTCTTACGATCTGTTCATAAAAATATTCATATTTACCTCCTCGCGGCTATGCGGAGTCTAGCACAAAGAAACAGACGCCTGTCCCTACCGGAACCGCATAACCAATCCGGGTAGACGACGAGAGTACAGAAGGCGGGATCTAAATTGCCCAACGTTGTGATTGGGTTAAAGAGCAATCGATCAAATTTTTCAGAACGTCAGGTTCATTTTATGCAAATTTGGCATGCAACGTTCACCTGTATGCAAAATTCGTGTCCTAAATCAATAACGCAATAGGTCCCATGGCTTAAATTGATTTGGACATTATTTATTCCTCTGTAGAAAACTCCAAAAACGTTTTCATATAGTTTCAACGTTTTCATTTTAACAAGCTGTACGTTTTTTTTTACTTTTACATTTTTTTTTTACAATAAAGTTATATTGTGAATATAATATATGAATATAAGATTCAGATAATAAATAACAAGGTTTAGAGCTTACAAACGCCCTTAAAAATGTCTTTTTCTATAATAAACCATCTTAACCAGACTAAAGTGGAATTGGGAGGAGCCAATTGTATGACGTAGGCGCGGTGGGAGGTGCGTACGCAAGGCGGAAAAGCTGATGTAGGTGTGGGACAGGTAAAACAGGTACGGGACTGTGTGAAGGTGTGTCTCCCGTCGATGTACAATTCTTCCCGATTTTATACAGAAGGCACCTATAAAAGGGCAAAACTGACCACGCCGATCTTTTTCTAAAGGTGAGTTTTGATCTGTTTATAAAGCTTTAAAGTTCCTACTCTCAGAGTAAGTGATTCTGAGATTTATGAAGCACGGTTCTGTTTTCTTGCGACGTCACCCGTTGTTGTTGTTGTACTGCAGGTCATTCTTACAAACATCCTTTTTTGTCTTTATCATGTTAGCCAAGCTTTTTAGCTGTTTTTATAACTATGGCCGTAAACTGAAAGTTAACAGATTTATGAGGGTTCATTAAAAATAATTCCATTAATTTAAGTCAAATATATTAAAACACTTTTTAATGTCTCTAGATTATTTCATTGTTTCCATTGTACAGGTAATAGACATTGTCAGCAGGTATGCATCACAGAATAATTAGCATTTTTAAGTACTCTTTGCCACATCTCAAATTATGTATTAATCATCCATAATATCTTTTAAATTAGATTTTAAACATTTTTTCAATACAGTGGCAAACTACTTTTTTAATGCTTTATTTACCCTGAGTACAGTATAATTAAACTTGCCTGTATTTTTTCATTTTCCATAATGTGGCAAAATTAAATCTTGATTAGAAATTATGCTTAATACATGTAAATTTGTTTATTTTTTAATTTTTATTTAATTATAGTTTTTTTGTTGGTTTGTTTGTTTTCGTCACACATCACATGTGTCATATTTGATCTCAAGCATGCTGTTAACTGTTACTGTTCTGTAGGGTGGAAATGACGCCACAACTGAGGACTTTTTTTTTAATGAATGTATATGAATAATTTTCACACAATAAATATAAAAATGGTTTATGTTAGAAGATGGTTAACGCTAATTCAACTTTCATAATTTAAGATTCAAGATTTTGGGACAAAGCTCAACTAAAATCTGTACATAAAAAATCTGTTGAAAAGTCATCAATGAAGGCATTTCCAATACAGCTTTAAATGTAACCTTAATATAACAAAAAGATTAAGGTAAAATCTGTTCTGTTTAATAAAATATAAACCCCTGAATTATACAAGTTCCCAAAGATGAAGAAACATCTAGTGTCTGATGTATTATTTGTTGCACTGCACTCTGATCTCTTTTCCATTGGGCTTTTAAAAGAGTATTTTTTTTAATCTATGAAATTGAGGTGCACACCATAAGCTTGTCCTTGATTTCAGAGGACCTCAGGATGAAGAACGAGGGAGAGGGGTCTGAACGGCCTGACAACACGGCATTCACGCAGCAACGGCTCCCGGCATGGCAGCCCATACTCTCCGCTGGCATCGTTATTCCTGGCTTTCTAATCATTGGTTTGGCTTTCATAGGCATCGGAATTGGCCTCTTTCTGACCTCACAAACCATCCAAGTGCTGGAGGTAAGCATTTACTGTGGGACAACAAGAATAACCACTTCACTGGGTGGATGACATGGCATTTTACAGTAGAGTTTGTTCATCCTTTGATTGAGTAGCGTATCTAGTAGTTTAAACAACTGTACTGAGGTCAGTTATTTCTTGTTTACTAAAGGATAGACAACACTATTTAAGTCTGTTTTAGAGTTAATGAACCCGTCGAGTTAGTTTAGAGGTGTTGTCGTACCATGGTGTTTTGTGGAAGGTGAGAGACATTAATTAAACATTAATACTCTCTTTTCTTACCATGTCACAGATGGATTACACAGGCGTCGAGAAGGATTCACCCTGTTTCCGCTGTACGATCCAAAGTTCCCAAAACTGCACCTGTGATGTCCCATTCTCCCTCAGCGCATTGTTTACGGTAAAGTCTTTGCGTTTGAAGCCTGATATTTCTCTCTCAATGTTAGAAAGTGACTAATAATGTCTGTGGTGTTTACAGGGCCCTGTCTTCTTTTACTATGGCCTGTCTAATTACTTCCAGAACTTCAGAAAATATGGTGTGTCAAAAGACTATTATCAGCTCACTGGCGATACAAAATATTTCAAGGTTTGCCTTTTGCATTTATCATGTTGTTTTCATTATTGGATCTTTCTTTTTATGTAATGAATCCTACTTTCCTTGTTTTTTTTCATCTGACTTTCCAGAGTCCACAAGATGTTTGCGCTCCATATGCGTATGACTCCAAAAATAACCCCATTGTCCCATGCGGAGCTATAGCGAATAGCATGTTCAATGGTATCATTTCAGTTTTGTATGTTTAGTTTAGTAAATGAATTTAGCTTTAGAATTAATGACTAATCATTTGTTTGTGTGTTTCCGCAAAGACACATTTGAGCTCTACCAAATAATCAATGGTACAAAGAAGCAGGTACCGTTAGATGGTAAAGGAATCTCCTGGTGGACTGATTACAACATAAAGTACAGGAACCCTTTGCCTGTGAATGGCTCTTTTGCAAATGCTTTCGAAGGTACTTTGCCCTTAAGTTTATAGTAATGTAAAACGTAGCTACAAAATTTGAGTTGAAACTTGGAATAGAACTGAAATTCTTTTTCTTTATTGATGCTGATTACCAGGTACAGTGAAGCCCATAAATTGGCCTAAGGCAGCTTATGAGCTGGACCTCACAGACGCGTACAACAATGGCTTTCTGAATCAGGACTTTCTAGTGTGGATGAGGAGATCAGCGCTTCCTCAGTTCAGGAAGCTGTACCGGCGAATCACAGAGGGTGATTATGCTGCGGGGCTCCCTGCTGGAAACTACTCTCTTACAGTCCATTACAGTATCCTTCTCATGAAAGTCAAAACTCACTTAAGACATAGGGATTAATATTAGGATTTTCATGTTTTATTCATTCTACTAAGTTCTGAGGTTTGTATGACTTAAAGCCTCATCACGGCAACAATCAGGAAGTCTTCAGATGTTTTAGTCTTTAGAAACGCATATGGCGTCAATCATTTTTCACAGATGTCTTTTGACCATGTTTGCCTGTGATCCAGGTGAACAGGTTTTACAGGTTGGGTGTGGCTTTTAGCTGGTCCAGAGCAGAATATAGAAGCAACAAACCAGGGGTTTGAATATGTAAATCGACGAAAAGGCATGACAGTCAAAGGAGCAGATGAAATTTGTCTTAAAGGTGCACATTTGTAAAAAGTAAAAATTCATTTTACATTTGAAAAACATGTTTACAATACATGTGCAATACCCTGAAAATGTTTAAGATTCTTAAAAAATGTTTTAAGACAATTTTTTTATGCTTACCAAGGCATTTATTTGATCAAAAACACAGTAAAATAAGCAATATTATTACAGTATAAAGAAACTCTTTTTCTATTTTAATATATTTTAAAATTTAATCTATTTCTGTGATGGCAAAGCTAAATTTTCAGCATCATTACTCCAGTCTTCAGTGTCACATAATCCTTCAAAAATCCTTTTAATATGCTGATTCGATGCAACAGCGTTTGTACAGATACTTTTATTTTTAAGGTCTTCTATCAGAGATCTCACTTATCAAACATTGTCTTCTCTTTCAAATTAAACCCATGGTTAATTTTCTTAAGGGATTTGTGTTTGTATATACTTTCTTTTTCTTTTTTGCGTTGTTTTGTTTTTATAACTGTACTGCCTTAACGGTTTGACGTTTTCTACTGTTTAATAAAAAACAAAATCAGAAAAAAAAAATATTTGTGAAAACACTCTGAAATCCTTATCTGAAACGAATGATTCGCGAATCCGCTCCGAAATCCCGATTTAAATTAAATGATTTGTGACACGTGATCTTAAGTCCCAATTTGAATCAAATGGTTCACAATACACGATCCAACTGGAACGCTTCGAAACTGTGAATCACTTTGCGACGCGATGGTTTAACTGATTTTTCACCCACCACTACATGCTTTTTAAAATTTTTACAAGCAGTGACGAAAAAATAATTGGCTCTTTTAATTTGATCTGTTTCTAATCTGATAAATTATTAATCTGATCTGTCACAAGTTTGCATCAGTCGGGTTTTTTCAAATGTTGTCTTTTGTAACAATGTATTATAGAAGTTTTTTACTACAACCTTTGATCAATTTAATTCATCCTTGCTGCATAAAGCATTTATTTCTTTAAGAACGGACCACATGACTAGCTGAAATCTCGCTTTATCCTTTTAACCCTCCTTTTATTGTCATTTTCACTTGTGGAATAAATTATTTATGGCTGTTAATGAATAGAGGATTTCAACAATAATTGGTGACTGAAAACATGCTTTTTATTCAGGTGTCGTAATGTGTCCAAATGACTGCCTGTGCAACATAAACACGTTGGTGCATCTTTAAGGCAAAGTTTCAGAAGCAAGTGTTGTCTGAGGAAATGTCTTTTTTTTGTTGTTGTTCATGTGCAGTGTAAATGAACAATGTTTGTTCCTTAACCACATCATTTCCAGACTACCCAGTACTGAGTTTTGATGGACGTAAGAAGGTGGTCTTCAGCAACGTGTCTTGGATGGGAGGGAAGAACGACTTCTTGGGCATTGCTTATTTAGTAGTTGGCTCCTTGTGTGTGGTCATGTCAGTGGTTATGCTAATTGTTTATGCCAAATTCAAATTCTCAGATGATGATGCATGATGACACAAGGCGGCTGTGCTTATAAAGTGCACCTGGTGCATTCATCAAAAAAAAAAAAAGTACAGAAATAAGGGGCTCAGTAAGATGGAGCCAAATGTTGTTTTCAGACAAAAACATCATGGTCTAGATGATCATTTTGCATTCACATGCTAGAAGGTTCTAACTTCAGGTCATTTATTTATTTTTAATCAGGAATTATTTGTTTACTGAAGGAGCTTTAACGGGATATGCTTTAGAGCTAAGGAAAAACTATTAGGCTAATATTCTAAGAGTTTGCTTAAATGTCTTAGAATCAGATCAATTCAGGGAATGTTACAGGTTTCTTTTAGTCTACTTTGACTGTCTCAGGTATGATGAAGTAGCAGTTTCATTTAGTTTATGGACAATACAGATAAAGCTCAATGATTTTAAAATTTGTTTAAAACTTAGATTTCTTGACTGCTCAAGAAATGTTTAAAAGATATATGGACAGAGACAGTCTCAAGTGCCATATCTACCTGTCAAATTCATAGCTTGGTTAAAGCTTTGTGTATGTTTAGTTTAATATATTGAGATTTAAAATGTATTTCTGCTTGTATATTTTCTGTAATAAACGTAAAATGCTGTTTTATAATACTAAAAAGTTTACAGAAGTGTTTTATTGCAGCCTTATAATATTTAGTCATAACCGCAACACTCTTTTTGTTGTGAGTTCTTAACTGTTTCAAGCATGAAAGATTTTATTTCCAAGCAAGGAAAATGGTGCGCTTTTACAGTGCCATTCGTACTAGACAAGTTAAATGAAAGTGAAGGGCGAATATTGATTTCGTTTGCACGCATCGCTGATATTGATCCCTGTTAGTGAAGGAGATCTTATTTGGGAGCAGTATTCTGTGCAGAGTTTAACTCTAATTCTGCAGTGGCTCAGTGTCTTTTGAAGTACAATGTTTGAAGAGTGAGGATGGAACTGTATTCAGAGTGAATCTGCCCATTCACAAATTCGCCTGCCCTTCATGTCCTGATGGTTAATGGTAAACGAACTTGGCTTGCTGTCCTTAATGGAGGTTTGAACCCGAAGCTCGGCTTGAGCTCTGAAGCCCCCATTGAATTACCACCCAGAGGGAGAATAACAAAAACAGAGGAGAAGATGGGGAGGTGGAGGGGTGCCAAAAGAACTGACACTGGGATGGCGCAATGACTGCTGCTTGTATAGACGTTTTTCCTGAACGCAGATGCTTTTCATTTCCGGTCTCCATAGTTTCTAGTCAGAATAGCGCATATTCCGATCTGATAATTTGATGTTAAACCTATTTTTTTTTTAAAAAAAGCACATGGCTCCATAGCGCCATCACTTGCCAATGTCGCAATGACCGTCATTTGTTAATGCCTCACTCCTCAAAGTTTAATGAGTGTGTAGATGACACGAAGCTGCTGAGGTTAGCTAAAAACATTCTTATGAAGATCAGAACAAAAGAGCATCCAATCAGAAGTTATAATTCGTAATGGCGGCACTCATCGTTTACTCAGGAAAAAGGTCTATAGGCTCGTAAAGATGATTGACAGGACTGAATGATTAGGGTCCTCTCAAATCTATACGTTTGGAACTTCATTAATTATCGCTTTGATCATATTTTAATACTGACAACTTTTGATTGTCTGGACCTGATTTTTAATGTTACTTAAAATAAAAAAGGCCATAGTCTGCACATTTGGCAAGTAAAGATGACATAAGATTTGTGATGAATTCAGATTCAAAAAAGCACACGCACGTCTGCAAGATGTCTGTTAAAGATCGCTTGATCTGGAAAGCATCTGCTGTGTACAAACATCTGACAGATGTCTGTAAGATGTCAGTTTTACATATATTCTAAATCATAAACATCTTAAAGACATCTAATAGACATCTATTTGACATCTGATAGGAAACGTCCTATAGACGTATTGCAGATGAACAAACACTCGTTTACGTTATCCAGATGTAAATGCAGACGTCAAATAGATGTCTCCCAGATGTGTTTGTTCTATCAGGGATAGTGAATTACTGCAATCCTCCATCACCTTGCTTTTACATACATCGTTTAACATTAGACTGCTTCAGTGAGAACCTACACTATCCCCAAAAAAGTTTGGTGTTGGCAATTGGTTAATGATTTTAAATTATCTTATGCTCGTCATTTTCTTAATCAGAAATACAGTAAAAATGGTATTATTGTGAAATATTACTTCAGTCTTCAGTGTCACATGACTAGAATATTTAAAAGAACTGTATTTGTTTGAAATAGAAATGTTTCAACGTTCTATATTTCTTTACTGTCACACCTGATAAATGTAATGCATCTTTTCTGAATAAAAGTATCAATTTCTTTTTAAAAAAAATCTTACATACCCCAAATCTTGGAGCGGTATTGTATACTATAAGAGAACTATAAATGGATTTTGATTAATAGCTGCTAAATAATAAAGACGCAAATGAGGTGATGTGCAATGAAATTCGTAACACTGCTGTATGTGCACTAGGTGGCATGGTTGGGTCAAGGTAATGTGCTAGTAAACCTAATGCATAGATAGGCTACTTCCATCTCTCACTGCTTCTTTTACTCTTTGTAAACTTGTAACTGTTGTTTAAATGTCTTAACTCTTACGAGGCTGCTTTAGTATTAAAGCTAGAGTAGGCTATAAGCTATATTTTGGAATCCCTTTACTTCGATTTTTAATCTTATTAAAATGATTGAAAGTCTCACCTCGTTCGGTTCTTAGGTTTGTAGACGTAAGGTGCACCAGGATGTGGATGTGTATTGAGTAAGTTAAACTGCCTGTAGTGGCGGTTCTCCGTTGATAACTGTGCCGTCGACACCGACTGTTTTGGCCGAGCTGCTATCACTGTTTTTGTATTATTAGCCTGTGATATGGGTGCCTTCATTTCCTGTTCTTTCAGATGGCTGAAGCAGGCCTGATATTGGAAAGGCTGAGAGGAGAGAGCAAAAAAACAACAACAAGGCCAGAGGTGCAGCTCTTGCTTTCATTTTCCTCTCTCTTTTCTTAATATAGGCATTGCATTATAAGTGCAAGTGATGATGGTTTGTGTGTGGGTGTTTTTTTTTTTTTTTTTTTACTCTGGAGAGCGAGGGTCTTTATGAACAGAACAGATATTTATTAGACATTATCCTACTAGTTCCGTCCTTCTGGAAAGCTCCATATGTTGTTTTACTCTTCATAGCCATTTCATTTGTGGGACCCTGACCAATAATGCAAAGCACTGTGTTATTATTTAAGTGATAAGTGTTGCCATAACAACAGATCCTGTACGCAATGACCGTTTTTTCCCCGAGCGAGGTTTTCCTGAAGCGCCATTAGGACCGGACAACTTAAATGAAAGTGAAGAGTCGAATCTTTACTGACTCGCCAGGACTTCATTAGCGCACGTCGGTGGTATTGATGCTGTAAGTCAGTGGAGGAAATTTTTAGCGCAATGGAGTGTACTTTTAGCCCTGTGTCTTCACAGTGATTCAGTCCCGCAGTGTTTGCAAAGTGTTGATAAACAAACATCAATTCTAATGAATTCAAGCATTCGGATCGCTCTAGCACATCCTACTGCGACAACACCCTTATTTAAATGAGTGCACAACTTCACTCAGGCTCTAATAATAGATTGATTCCACATTATCAAGCAATTATGAATCCATGTTATGGTTTCTGAGGTGACGGGAAGCCTTTGTGACGCCTGTGACTTTTAGAGAGGGTTTTAGTGCCGATTCGGCATCACGGTATGCAAAATGTCGAACAATTAGACAGCCAACGTGACTGCAGGCATTTTATGCAAAACAGACATGAGCAGATGAATCCAGTGATGGTCTGGGTGTCTGGAAGCACCCATCAGTTTCACACAGATAACAGCTTGCTCTTTTTTACTTGTTTTTTTTTTCAATAGTGATGGATGTCAGATAGGAGAGAAACAACAACACTCATCTGAAGACGTGAGTATTGACAAGACTGTCAGAAACTGCAAAAACACTAAATCAGTCAGTCAGTAAAACATTCGTAATTAATATGTGTCTTGTTTTTCCAATAGAAATGTCTAAACGTTGTAACACAAGATGTATTTTCCTAAAAAGCAAAACTAACCAAGATCTTAGGAAGGGCTTTTTAAAGCATAAACATTGTAACATATAAATAATAAAGAGTTTAGGTAACACTTTACAATAAGGTGTCATTTATAAACATTATAGTTAATGTATTAACTATCATGAACGAACAATGAAAAATACATGACACTATTTGTTAATCTTTGTTAATGTTAGTTAATACGAATACAGTCATTCGTTGTTTGTTCATGTTAGTTCACAGTGCATTAACTTGTGATTTTAATATTGCATTAGTAAATGCTGATCTGAAGTATTGTTCATTCTTAGTTTGTTAACTAATGAAGTTAACTAATGAACCTTATTGTAAAGTGTTAACAAGTTTCACATTGTTACAAAATATCTATTTCAAATAAATGCTGTTTTGAACTTTCTTTTCACCAAAGGATCTTTAAAAATTTAGTACAGTTTCCATAAAATATTACACACAGCAGTTTTTGTAAATATTAAATAATAACAAAACATTTTCTGAGCATATGTGACCCTGGACCTTTGGATGTGACCTTTTTTAACGATTAAATAATCTTCCATTGATGTATGGTTTGTTAGGATAGGACAATATTTGGCCGAGATACGACTATTTGAAAATCTAGAATCTGAGGGTGCAAAAAAATCAAAATATTGAGAAAATCACATTTAAAGTTGTCCAAATGAAGTTCTTAACAATGCATACTATTAATCAAAAATTAAGTTCTGATATATTTAAGGTAGGAAATTTACAAAATATCTTCATGGAACATGATCTTTACCTAACATCCTAATGATTTTTTGACATAAAAGAAAAATCAATAAATTTGACCAGTACAATGTATTTTTGGCTGTTGTTACAAATATAACTGTGCTGCTTAAAACTGGTTTTGTGGTCCAGGGTCACATATTAGAATGGTTTCTAAAGGATGAATTAGATTTTAAAATATATTCAAATATAAAACAGTTAAAATGTTATTAATATTTCACGATATTACTGTTTTTACTGTATTTTTGATCAAACCCAGCCTTGGTGAGCATAAGAAACTTAACTCAAAAACACTAAAAAACTCTCAAACTGTTGAATGGCAGCGGATGGTTAAATAAGAAAAGGTCATATACATTGCCTTCCCGTTTGAACTGGGGGTTGAGTTTGATAAATTATTTGCATTTCATGCATATATAATGTAATTATAAACCGAAAATGTGGAGTAAATAAATCTCAATTTATTCATTGGATTAGATATTGTGGCATTCCAGTTAGCATTGATTAATTTGCGTGTTCAGTGCTGATTTATAGCTTCAAAAGGACAATCAGCATTAAAGTGAAGTTACAAAAATGATAAATACCCCAAAATACTCATAATACCCTGAAGTATTTAAAGATTCTTCTTAAATGGCTTTCCATTAATATGAAATGAAATGGCTGAGAACTGCACCCTGCAGCTGAGTTTTGCAAGTGATCATCAATCTTGACGTTAATTAGAAAAAGATTCCTTCGCAAGTGGACGCTGGTTCCTCTGTCCCTCTGGCCACCTTCATTTGGGAAGGAACTCCTCTCTCTCTGGTTGTCCCTTTGGGAGAGACATTTTCATAATGTCATAAAACATTATAAATGGCAAAGCTTCTTAATTGTGATCTTCCAAAAAAAATAAAAAATTATGGTGTACACATACATATATGAATTTGATCTGGAAGAGATGTGACAGCTAGGAACGAGGATCTTAAACTGGGAGAGGGATAATAAATTTCAAGCAATAGGAGTAATAAAGATTGAGAGTCTTGACCTCAGGCGTCACTTTAAGCAGGTCTGGATACAGTCTTAAATTTGCATTAACATTCACGATTTGTATCATCTTTCTACATTGTCTCTCTCATTAAACCCTGATTTCCCTCTAATTGGAAGTAAATGGCTGGCAGTTCAGTGCTAATCACTGTAATTGTGGTCTCGTTTGGTGTGCTTGATAACTGGCCTGCTCTGACTTCATCAGCCACCCGAATGCAGAGGAGAGGTTGAGTTATATTCAGCCAGTCGACCGTATGTGTGTGTGTGTGTGTGTGTTTTTGAAATTAATATTGATTTAAAGTAGTGCACAATTCATGCGTTTTACAAAACCCTGTCAGACAGAAACGCCTCCACACAGTGCTGCACTGGCCCTAAATTCAATTATTTGAATTGGGCTTGCTTGATTTGAATTTGTTATTTTTTTTCTCCCAAGTGAATCTGTAAGTAAACCTACACAACAGATTTGAGGAAGTGTCTTGCTGCGTTGCTATGTCTGACGGTAATGAGAATTGGCATTTTTATTTTGGATCCTGTGAGAACCCAACGGTTAGCCCTCATCGCATGACTGAGGGACACAAAAGTTTGTTCTAAAATAAGGGACTGATCATTGCGTTTGACTGTCTGTTTGTGTTCTGTTTCTTTCATGTCACATATAGAGATGGGCTGACTCTATGCAAAGCAGGGTGTTAGTTGCGAGTCCGCGTGGATAAATTTAGCTTCTTCGTGTCACCTCACTGTCTTCGATATAGACAAACTCGCTGGCTGAGTTTGGGATTCAGGCCATTGTGGTTTCTAGGTTGCCTCGTGACTTTGTCTGTTTTTGTGGCAGTCCTCCTGAGGTTTTGTGCTGTTTTTATGCACTTATCAAATCTGTAAGAATATTGATTTAGTATGCAACTATATATGTGGCCATGGATCACAAAACCAGTCATAAGGGTCAATTTTTTAAAATTGAGATTTATAAATCATCTGAAATAAGCTTTCTATTGATGTATGGTTTGTTAGGATAGGACAATAGTTGGTCGACATAAAACTATTTGAAAATCTGGAATCTGAGGGTGCAAAAAAATCAAAATATTGAGAAAACTACCCTTAAAGTTATCCAAATAAAGTTTTTAACAATGTATATTACTAATCAAAAATTAAGTTTTCATATATTTACAGTAGGAATTTTACAAAATGTACCCCATTGTCACATATAAGGTGTTTTCATAGTGAACTTTGCTTACATTCTTTGTTAATCATGTACATAAAAAAGAAATCATGTCGTGGTGTCAATTAGGCCACAAACGGAAGCCACCAAGAGCTGTAAATGTGCTTTTGCAAGCAAGTCCTTCTGAACCTACACTATCATTATTATTAGAAAATGCTATGAAAATAAGCTACTTTATAGATGTGATATTTTCATATTATTTTGTCAGATGCACTTAAAGCAAATGGTGCAAATTTATAAAGTTGCATTGGAAATATAACTTTAAGTTATTACTTAGCCAGTGGTCCATTTTTATATATGCAATATCATAAATTTTGTTTTGTTTCCTTTTCAGACCTGAAGATTACTGCGGTTCATAGCAGTAATCATTCTAGACAGACAGCTTCGCTTTGGGGCTTAAAATTGTTTCATATTTGTCAACTTTGGCTGTTCCTCTCAAGGTTGCTTTCTGGCACTTCTAGACTTTTTATTGCAATGACCTTGTGCTTGGTCACCGGGGGGCTTAGGGTTGACATCCTAAGCTGCTTTGTGGAAATCTCTATTTTTGAAAGCCAATTTACAAGTAGAAATCTTTAATTAGAAAATGCATTGGCAATGTGTGGTTATGTGGTTTATCTCTGATTCACACTGCTTTTAATCTACTACGTGACTGATGTTTATCTCCCGCTTTTCTTTTTCTATAGCATCCCTCAATAAGAGTGTTTTGATAACATCGGTAATGACTTCAGGTCTACAAGTATTTATTTATTTATTTATTTATTCATTTTTTAACACAAACAGGGAAGGCTGTTAAGAAATTGGCCAAAGGTTTTCATCTTCACTGGTGCATCACAGCTTCCCACATGTACAAAAGCTGTTACTGGGGTAGTACTTTTTCAAAAGGTACACTTTTTGTACCTTTTAGGTACTAATATGTACACTTTAAATACTGATATGTACCTTTAAGGACCCTTTGTGGACCCTTTTGAAAAGGTACTGCCCCTGTGACAGCTTTTGTATCTTTTTCTGAGAGCGCAGGAGAAAATGTTATTCTCGCAAAAGCTCAGGTATTGTCTTGAGATTCTCTCCTAGAAAAATGTTTTTAGCATGTAGGTTTTCAGTCTGCGCACACATACATACAGCTCAGCTCAGCTTACATACACCCTGCAGAATCTGCAAAATGTTAATTATTTTACCAAAATAAGAGGGATCATACAAAATGCATATTATTTTTTTTATTTAGTACAGACCTGAATAAGATATTTCACATTAATGTTTACATATAGGCCACAAGAGAAAATAATAGTTAAATTTTTAAAAATGACCCCATTCAAAAGTTTACAAACGCTTGATTTTTAATACTGTGTTGTTAACTGAATGATCCACAGCTGTGTTTTTTTCTTTAGTGATAGTTGTTCGTGAGTCCATTGTTTGTCCTGAACAGCTAAACTGCCCGCTGTTCTTCTGAAAAATCCTTCAGGTCCCACAAATTCTTTGGTTTTTCAGCATTTTTGTGTATTTGAACCCTTTCCAACAATGATGGTATGATTTTGAGGTCCATCTTTTCACACTGACGACAACTGAGGGACTCATATGCAACTATTACAGAAGGTTCAAACGCTCACTGATGCTCCAGAAGGAAAAACGATGCATTAAGAGCCGGGGGTGAAAACTTTTGAACAGAATGAAGATGTGTACATTTTTCTTATTTTGCCTAAATATCATATTTTTTCCCCCTTTAGTACTGTCCTTCAGAAGCTACAGAAGATACTTACATGTTTTCCAGAAGACAAAAATTAAATTTACCCTGATCTTCAAAGTCAAAAAGTTTTCACCCCTTGCTCTTAATGCTTTGTGTTTCCTTCTGAATCATCAGTGATTGTTTGAACCCTCTGTAATAGTTGCATATGAGTCCCTCGGTTGTCCTCAGTGTGAAAAGATTGATCTCTAGTAGTTTTCATGGTGTTTTTATGGCCTTTTTAAAGCATGACAACCATATGAATTGCACTTGTGGACAAGAGCCCAAATGTCTGCTTATGTGCGAAACAGAAAAAAACAACAACATATGGGTTTGGACTAACATGACAGTGAGTCAAATGATAGAATTTGGGTGAACCATCCAAGTTTCTCTTATTTTGTCCTCCTTTTGATGTCACTGCTGTCTAGAAGAAACAATTGAGATATTACAGGGGTCTCATTTGGGATTTTTATTCTTACGTGATGCAACAACCTTGAATAGATTCGCTCATCTTTCCACATTTTGCAATTTTCACACCTCTCATGTATTTCTGAACCTCATAAGTGTAGTTTCACATTTATGTGTCAGTGTTTGATGGTGTGCAGCATGGAAATGCTGAACAGGAAAGCGCTGTTTCACACTGCCACATTCACTCAAGAGCTGAGCAGATGACACTGCCCTTCACACACTCTGTCTTCCTCTGCCCATCAACCCTGAGGCTGTCTCGCTCTCAAACCATCCCTTTGGACTGATGGAGCAGTTGGCATGTTGTTGCATTGTGGAGACTGACTGGAGAGCTATCGGGAGCGACAGCAAAGAGAGAAATGCTGTGACATCACGTGAAGTGTGCGACACTGTGAAACCACATCACTCGGCATTGAAGGGAAAGGGATTAGTTCACCTGAAAATAAATTCTGTGATCATTTAGTCACCCTCATGGCTATCTTCCTTCTGTGGAAATTTTGAGTGATGTGTTGGGTGCTCTTCTATGAAAAAGCGAGGAATGGAGACTTCGAAAAGGGCAAGAAAGGCCCATGAAAGTATTATAAAGGTGGTCTAAGCAAATGAAAGTTTTTGTTCACTCATCTTTCCCTACAGTGGCCTATTAATTGCTGCAATTGAGTCATTTAATTACTCTGATTTGATGATCTGATTCAAAGAATGATTCATTCTTTCAGTTCACCAGTTAGACTGTGCTATTTCTCTCATGACTGATTTTCAGGGAACAGTGACTTACCTGAAGTTTTTATAAAACTTTTATGGTGCCCTTTTGTTATTTTGGAGTTTGACGGTTTCATTCCTCATTCACTTTCACTATATTGAGTGACCAGAGTGGCCAGCATACTCTTTAAAACAAGAAAGACATTCATACCGGTTTGGAATGACGAGGGCGAGTAAATGAAGACAGATTTGTCATTTTTGGGTGAACTATCCCTTTAAAGCATTTTCAGCCCAGAGCTTTTGATGAACTCACCAGTGTCTGTTTACATGAGCCTGAAGAGCTGTCCAACTGTTTTTCTGTGGGTAGCAGGTGTATTGCCTTCTACTCCTTTTTATTACACAAAAAATCTTCCTCTATACACTTTAAAAATGTATGCAGTATTCTTTTGTTTTTGTTGTTGTATTAAGTTTTAACGTTTGCATGGGACGCACATGCATAACGGTGTAAACATTAGATTTGCCCTCTGGCAGGTTTCTACTATAACAGAAAATAGTGGCTTTCCTGCAAAATAATACTGATATTTCACAATTTGGACAATAAATGTTTAGTTTATAACATAACACCACATTTAAAGCGGTAGAAAAAATAAAAAAAGAGCGATAAATTGATAACATTTCTTACAGATACACAACCAGCCAAAGTTAATTAGACTAAACAGTTAAAAGAGTAATACTATAAGATATTATTACAATTTAAAATAACTATTTCCAATTTATATAATTTAAAATTCATTGCATTTTTCAGAAACATCTCGTTATCAATTTTAAAAGCAGAAAACCACTGCTTAATATATTTATACAAGTTTTTTTCCAAGATGAATAGAAAGTTCAAAAGAATAGCATTTATTTGAAAGATAGATGTTTTTTGACATTCTAAATGTTTTTACTGTCACTTTTGATCAACTTAATACATCCTTTCTGATTTAAAGTTTTAATTTATTTCAAAAACTTTTGGAGAGTAGTGTAAATCTACAGCACTATACATCTTTATGTCCTAACTTGCCACAGGCATGACAAATTATGCGAGGCAGGACATTTTGCCATTTGATTGCTTTCTATATCCATGGTGTCATGCTGCGTAGCCCCACGGGGTATAAAATTTCATTCTTACAAAATCCTGCTTCTTACTGTACCTTAAACATCAAATATATTCTGACTGGCATACACTTGACATACACTTCAATTCAGTTTAATTTCAGTCAGACTAAAACAATATGCCCAACTCCTTTCTTAAATGTGATGTAAGCACTTTTTCAACCTCATCTTATGACGAAAACGTACCTGTGGGAACTTTTTTTCACAAGACGCGAAATACGTAGCGGCATGTACATTTCGTGACGCATTCGATTTGAAATGTCCATTGAGCGGCACTAACAGAGTGTTTCCGTGGGACAGATAAACATACATATGGTACGTTTTATGTGATTTTGGTTTTGTATGTGTCACCGCAGTTCTGACTTGAAATGTCCATTGAGGGGGCTATAACTCTAATGCTTCGTGACGTTTTAAAATAATGTACCATCAGCACTACACCTCAACCTACCCTGATGTATGAACAAAAGCAGATGTGATGTAAAAACGCAAAGGATACCCAAGGATTCCGCACCCTAAGTCCAATTCCGTGCTGGCTGAGCTGAGTAAGCTTGTTACGCAGGGTTGCCAGGTTTTCACAACAAAACCGCCCAATTGCTACTCAAAACTAATCGTGTTCTGTGGGGTAAAATACACGTTTTTTGGTGGGGTTCCCCTGGTAAAATTCGCATTCCAGGGGATAAATATCATGTTATTGGGGTAATTTCAACCCGCGGACATAAAAAAACAGCCCGCGACAACAGTGTTAAAGGAGAAGTCCACTTTCAGAACAACAGTTTGCAAAAAATTTACTCATCCCCTTATCATCCAAGATGTTCATGTCTTTCTGTCTTCAGTCGTGAGAAAATTATGGCTTTTGAGGAAAGCATTTCATGATTTTTTTTTCCATATAATGGACTTCATTGGTGCCCCGATTTTGAACTTCCAACATGTAGTTTAAATGTAGCTTCAAAGGGCTCTAAAGAATCTCAGCCGAGGAAGAAGGGTCTTATCTAGTGAAACGGTCATTTTTTTTTCAGAAAATAGAAATTTGTTTACTTTTTAAGCACAAAAGCTTGTGTAGCACAGGCTCTGGGATGCGTGTCCACGACACTACGTGCTATTGAATGAGGTCGAAAGGTCACGCTAAACGTAGGCGGAACTACAGACGCAGTGTTTACAAAGTGAACGCGCAAAGACTAAGGAAGTGCAAGTAAGTCAAACGCTGTTTACAAACAAAAAGGTACAACGATGTCAGACAATTCTGA
The DNA here is from genome assembly GCA_019740295.1 of Labeo calbasu. Taxonomy (NCBI): domain Eukaryota; kingdom Metazoa; phylum Chordata; class Actinopteri; order Cypriniformes; family Cyprinidae; genus Labeo; species Labeo calbasu. The sequence goes on along the minus strand of JAHKKF010535695.1, from coordinate 15,369 downwards.
AGTTGTAGGAGAAGTTTTTCATCATATTCTACCTTTTAGAGTCAGAGTACACAGATGATAAACTTAGACATGATTCGTAGTGTCGTGGATGTGCATCCCAGAGCCTGTACTACACAAGCTTTTATGCTTAAAAAGTATACAAATTTTTATTTTTCAAAAAAAA
>JAHKKF010535695.1:0-15156 GCA_019740295.1 Labeo calbasu | reverse complement strand
TTTAGAGCCCTTTGAAGCTGCATTTAAACTACATTTTGGAAGTTCAAAATCGGGGCACCAATGAAGATTCCGCGGGAAAAACATGGCAACACTGTTGTTACGTCAGGTGATGTGCCCATTTTCAACACCCTTCCAAATGATTACCCTCTCTCGTTGAAATCCTTACATGATTGCCTAATCCTAACCCCCACCTAAAGCTACCAACACTAGGGGTGTAGTAATCTGGCGGCTGTCAGAATTCGGCACAACACCGGAACGTGAAACATATGGAGCTGTAATCATAACTGTGTATGAAAACGAAAGCGATCGCTGTTTTACTAATTCTAGTGTTCATTTCTGTTGGAAACTGCAGAGATACTTACTTATTGGTACATATTTCATGTCTTGCGGAAAACTTCCCACAGGTATGTTTTTGTCGTGAGATCAGTTAGATTATTTTGCACACAATGTGCATTTAATTTTTAAAATAGTCATGTATATTTATAAAGTGATATGAAACTTAACTATGCAAAACCCACTGCAGCTTGATCATAACTGCACATGTTAATGTACTTTCTGTCATGCAGTAGTTTGCATTCGGTGTGCATAGACAAATTACTTGTCACTGGAAATGTATCACGCCTGATTAGAGCATTCATATTCCCATACCCAAGAGCCTCTGTGGCACATCCCTACTGACCAGTAGACATAGTTAAGGAGGCCACAGCTACCTTGGGTAAGGCATGAAACAATGCTGAGCGGTGTATGTTGCACTGCCGCAGTACCTGAGGCTTTGACCCGAGTCTAATAATACTCTTTTCACACGCATGTACACATCATGTAAAACTCTCAGCAGTCCATGTAACCCCTGACTGCAGTGTGAATGCTGGACCACTGTGAGAGGAGCGCTGGACAGCTGTATTTCCTCCAAGCTGACAGCAGTGTCACAAAGGTCAGGCTTTCCCTCATTCTGGTTAAGGGCTTGGATGTGGCAGGAGCTCATCATGATGAGCGTGACATCAGTCTTTTATCAGCGTTATGACAGCTCCTCTTCTTTACTGGGTAAGAACTGTCAAGCATCAATCCCCTGGACTCCCAAGCAGGCAGGTGTACGTGTGTGTCTTACTCACTCTACTAGGACTCCATCTTTATTCACCTTTCACAGTGAAGACCTGAAAGAGAGAGAGAAACGCAGGTTTTTTGTTGTATCGTTCTCAGTTTGAGCTCAGAAGAGGAAAAAAATTATAGCTCTTTCCTGAGAAAACACAGGGGCGCTGGCTTGTTCTGACAACAGGGATTATCAGCACTAAATGCAAAATATACAAATATAACAATGTATAGATAGGATAGCTAAATAAATAGGCTTGTTATACTGCACACTGGAATGCATGATTCTGAATGATCATCTGCTTCATTCAGCAGTAAGACATTTCATAATTTCATAGTATTCTTCATCATCCAGTGTGCAATGTATTTCAGTCTGATGTTGTTATATTGCTATCTATATATCTCTTGTACAGTTGTACAATGTTAATTATTTTACCAAAATAAGAGGGATCATACAAAATGCATGTTATTGTTTATTTAGTACTGACCTGAATAAGATATTTCACATAAAAGATATTTACATATAGTCCACAAGACTATGATTACCTGAATGATTCACAGCTGTTTTTTGTTTAGTAGACTCAACTTATTGGACTATAAGTAAACATCTTTTATGTGAAATATCTTATTCAGATCAGTACCAAATAAACAATAACATGCATTTTGTATGATCCCTCTTATTTTGGCAAAATAATTACAATTTTTAATGATTCTGAAAGGGGGAAGTCAACTTTATCCTATCACACTGCGGCCTTACACTCTTGTGTTTTATGCAAATTCAACTATTATAATCTTAGTTAACTCAGTTTGTAGTGAAAATGACATTAGAGAACTTTAGAACCCTAATTGATCTCATGACGAAAACGCAAGGCGCGAAATACGCACCAATAAGTACATATGCACCAATAACACAATAAGTAATTTGCGTCTTGCAAAAAAGTTCCCACAGGTATATTTTCGTCATGAGATCAGATTGTAAGACCATAGTGTGTTTAAGGCATGTCAGAACAATCGTATTTCTATCATGACTAATCTATGAAAATCTTTGCATTGTAATGGATATGACAATGCTAACATACTTATTCTTGGTGGAATAGATCAGCTACGGTTCTGAACTGCTGCTGCTGTTGGTTATTGCTGTCGTGGTAGATTATCGCTACTGCTGCTACAAAGCAAGCAAAGGAACTTACTATTGCCAATACATACGACGATACACTTCTGTGAGTATTTAAGACATACTGCTGCTGCACAAGTAGCATATTTATACAGGTGGAGCTGGGGAGGTGAAGGGTTTCAGAGGAACTCTGAAAGCACACTGCGAAATGCTCTAGTGAATGCTAACTAGCCATTTAAATGTAAAACAGTAAGCTCATTGGCTGAGTACACTCTTAAAAATAAAGGTGCTTTAAAAGATTCTTGCTATAGAAGAACCATTTTTGGCTCCACAAAGAACCGTCCAGTCAAAGGTTCTTTAAAGAACCGTCTCTTTCATACCTTTTTATAATCTGAAGAACCATCTTTCGCTACTAAGAACCTTTTTTGAAACAGAAAGGTTCTTCAGACGTTAAAGGTTCGTTGTGGAACCATTTAAACAAATAAGGTTCTCCTATGGCATCGTGAGCACCTTTGTTTTTAAGAGTGTATGCAATATGACAAATCAGCTTGTGGCAAGTAGTTTAACACTGTAATTATCATCAGTTTGCATTAATGACCCATCAGCCTGTGCCATCTAGAGTTTCATGACAGAACTGCGTTTATGAGTTGAATGCACATGAACGCATCACCAACTGCTTGAACGATTGCTTTGTACATTTTAATAGACATTTTCCTTTTCATAGCAGAAGCTTTAAGATAATATACAGACAGTATTATGAAACAATTTCAACCCACATAAATATTTCATGCCCACATATTTATTTATTTGCTATGTAGCTGTGTAATAAGTGGGATAATATGGTAATTATTGCGAAATAAATCTCACCTTCTCAACTGAAATCTAAATCTCGACTTTCAAAAAACAGCATAAGATATGACAAAGACTACATTAAATGTGTCTAATTGCAGAATATAAGAATAAACATGGTTTGTGCTGACCACAAAGTGTTTTGTATGGCTGCCAAGAGCATAAAGTTTTAAATTCAATTAGCATTTACAAACCAATCACACATCTGATGCTGTTTATGCATTTATAAAATTGCCACTTTTCTTGTTCAGCCTAGGGCATGTTAATCATTTTGGCAATGTTGGGTCTGTGCAGTTCAGTGTATATTAATACATTTCAACGTTTGACGGAATTAATACAGAACGCATTTTCTTTGCCCTCAGTTATAGGACAATTTCACATTATATAGGATGGTTGTCAACCTCACACAGTGTGTGTTGGTGGTCACCTATATCTCCAGGTTGTTTTGATCACAGTTGGAGTGGAAATAGTGGAATGGATTTCTCTCCGTTTCGTCTTCGCTGTGAAGTTCTCTACTCTTTGCGGGCAGATAAAGTTCACACACTATAAAGTGCTGCGCACCTGCCCTCTCCCTCCTCTGATCTGTGTAATGGCCCATCTCCTTATCCCTCTGTCATTTGAGTTTCCATTTACACTTTCTTGGACTCTCTCCTTCATCTCTTCGCTTTCAGTCTGTCCTGCTGTCTCATTGTCCATCTCCCCTTTTCTCTCAGATTCCTGTTTATTCAGTCCCCTTCTCCAGTTCACCATTCCTTTCTGTTGGTCTTCTGTCATTTTGAGTTCCATCACATGTTCATTGGCTCTTGGCCGATAGAGCTCTCGGGCTCTGAGATTAAGTGGCTGTCTGGCCTAATCTGAGTTGTGCAGCAAGCTATGAAGTTCAAGTTGAAGCAATGGCCAGCCTTTCGAAAGAGATAAGAGGCAGACAGAAGATTGGAAGTGTGGAGTGTGGTATTTGACCTATAAACAGAAATGATAACCAGCCCAGGACACAAAAATATCTTGAGTCCCTTCATGGGTATGATTCAGTATGATGCTGCAACGTGTTGAGTAAACACACTACCTCTGTTTTAGTTCCTATTCCAGCAGGTAACTGGTTAAAAGTAGCAAAGCCACTAGCTTAGCCTAACTGGTTTAGCCAGCTAGCTGGTCTCTTTTACTGACTAATTTTCCAGCACGGTAGATGCAGATGCATTACTATTTTTGCAAGACTGTATAAGAACAGACGTAACAAAAGTGCACTTTCAAGATATATGCACTCTGATATGAAGGATTTGGAAGTCTGATTCATTTTAGAGAAATTGATTCGTGTGAAATGAGCCAGTTCAAAAAATGATTCACAGAGTTCCTGCACAGAACAATTGCATGCCGCTTAGTTTTATATGTTGCTAAATTACCTATATGCATCATAAATATTTTTAGACCTGGATAAATTTGCTTTGATGTAACAGCCATTAGATCTATCATGCTAGAATTTTACTTTGACAAACCAAAAAGAGTTTTTAAAGTAAATGGGTGCCTTCCACTCCTCCCATGTGTTTCTCCTTTTTCAAAATACATGGTCACATGACAGTAAAAGTGTACAGTTGCCGAGATACAGGGGTGGCTCAACTTACCCCACTGGCTCAATTTACCCCACTCTCCCCTACAAATAGTTATACTTACTACAAAATACAAAAACTTAAAGTATGTGACCCTGGACCACAAAACCAGTCTTAAGTAGCATGGTAATATATTTAGCAATAGCCAACAATACATTGTATGGGTCAAAATGATCGATTTTTCTTTTATGCCAAAAATCATTAGGATATTAATTATGTTCCATGAAGATATTTTGATTAGTAATATGCATTGCTAAGAACTTTATTTGGACAACTTTAAAGGCGATTTTCTCAGTATTATGATTGTTTTGCACCCTCAGATTCCAGATTATCTAAGATAGCTTTTTCGAAAGGGTATCTTAATGGAAGTTGAACTACTTTAAGTTATGAGTATCTTACAGCTTTGCAAACTACTGTTGAACCTTTATAACACCAGTTTATTTTGTACATAAAAAAGCAATATTCTATACAACTAGCAAGTCTCTTCCATTTGCTATATAGTGTTCCTAACACTATGAGGGACTTGGCAAACCATTGTTTACTGAGATTTTACCATTCTTTTCAACAGATTCTGACATTAGCCTATTGCTAAGCTAACAGTTGACTCAATACTTGTTCAAACTAGCCAAACAACAACAATTCAATCATTTTAAAGTTGGCTATTAGATGCAGAATATTGGGAAATACAAGTATCATGTTCACTGACTCAACAATTACCCTCCCTGGCAAGCAATTGTTGGAATTTGATGTTTGTTGCTGTGTGTTGTCAAAGTGTATTAGCCTCTATACACACAAATAGCACACAAATATTTTATTTAGGGTGTTTTATTTAAATTTTTTTAGTACTCAATGTGCTTGCGTTGATGCCTCTGTTCATGTATGTATAATGGCTTTGTCAAAAAGCGTTCTCCAAAGGCTTTAAAGTTAAGATGCAATACTATCTCAGATGCTAGCATTATTTGGATGCCTACTGTTTATAACAGCCTTCAGGAGGTGGTAGGGAATGGAGCATCTTTCTCTCCTGCAGGGTGCTTTGACAGACGCATTCTTTACACTTTTCCCTAAATGCGAAGCGAATGAGAGGCAGATGAATATTTAGCCCGCATGAAGGTTGTTTACCAACGCTGAGGCTTGTAACCAATTAATGATGATTTGTTGCACTCAGACGCCATTAGGGAGGCTTGAGGAAACGTAAAGTTGAGAATACTTTAGGCCAAAATGGCAGAAACAACTTCCACTAGACCTGAAAACTAATGCTTGACTCCACTCAGACTTTCTCAAGCTCTGCGATCATTATTCAGGAGAATCCCCAAAGCGTTTTGTACATGAAACACTGGCCTTTACTCTACGATTCCCAGTAGATTTGGCTGTGGTTGAACATGAGCTTAGTGCATAAATCCTTTCTGTCTCTCTCTGGACCTTCAGGTTGAGTCCTAGTCTGAGTGATGGAGTGTTGTTGTTTGACAGAGTGCCAGTCTTCGACGACTGCACTGACTTTGAGAGGGTGAATGGAAGTAAATGAGCAGGAAAATGAAAGTGTAACAGTAACAAACGAGTCTCTGTCTCGCTCTAATTAATCCCATCATGCTCTGTGGCAGGTTATCAGAATTCCATGGCAATTACGCTGATGGGAACAGGAAGTGTGAGGGTTTTTTTCACGGTGTGGATGAGTATGTGAGCGTCCCTGTCTCCACATGAACGCTCATCTGTGACGCCATAATGGAAGTTGTATCTTCAGCATGCCTCATTTCCTGTTTGTGCAGGTGGGCGATAACATGCATGTAGAAAAGTAGGGTAAGGCTTCTGTAATTTCCTCTCATGCCAGCGGGTCTCTGCTGGGGAGATATGTTCAATTTTTTCACTATAGGCTAGAAAAAAAATTGCACTCTCTTTGCCCTTAACAGACAAGATGAGAATGATTCAGCAGATGCAACCCCACTCTTCATGATGCATCACTGCAAAACATGTTAAGTTCTGTTTAGCTTTTCCCATAACCTGGTTAGCTGCTTCCGTATGCAGCATTTTGAGGCACACTTTCAACGAGAAGCCTGTTTCAAAAGTACTGTTAGATTGTGCTGACATCCACACTAGGAATATTGGAGACAGAGTCTTCACCAGATCCAAAATCGTCAGAGTTTTGTGTCATACCCAAATCAATAAACAAAAAGTCTTGTCTGATACCCNATCAGATAACAAAGCAGTATTAACTAAACATCTTCTATCAGCCTGCATGAGAGGTTTACAGATGCAGAGGTGAAAAAAAGCTGGAGACAAAGTGATAATAAGAAAGAAACTGTTTTTATTGAATGATCTTAGTGCGATTAATCCAATCGAAAAATAAACGTTTGTATTTACATATGTGTGTGTGCTTAAATCTATACCTTAAATGTATCTTAAATATATACATACATGTATACATTTAGGAAATATATGCAATATATATTTATATATAATATAAATTATATAAGTACGAATACATATATATAAAATACTTCTTAAATATATACATGTACATATGTGTGTTTATATATAAATATAAATATACACAGCACACACACATATATATTATGTAAACACAAACTTTTATTTTGGATGTGATTAATTGATTTGACATCACTGGTTTTACATAATGTAAAACTTAATTTTTCCTTTTAAATTGTGCACGTTTTTATGCTTAAAGAGTTAGTTCACCCAAAAATGAAAATTAGCCCATTATTTACTCACCCTCCAGGCATCCTAGATGTATGTGACTTCCTTCTTTCAGATGAATGCAGTCGGAGTTATATTATAAATTATCCTGCCACTTTATAATGGCATAAGCGGGTGTTTCTGTTCAACCGTCCAAAACAAGTCTAATAAAGTGCATCCACTTGGGGGGATGGGGTTGAATAAAGCCCTCCTGTAGCGAATCAATGTGTTTGTGTAAGAAAAATATCCTTATTTAAAACATAAGAATCACTTTTTTCTAGCTTCCGCTAACTGTTGTACACAGAAGCTGTTCCAAATGGATGATGTAGGACGTCGGTGTCTCGCAAAAACCAACGTTTGTTTACAGAAGCAAAGGAAGCAAAGTTTCCTTTCTTTAGCAAAGGAAAACCAGTCTCCTCTTGGCTTATATCGAAATCCTCTTTTTCTTTACAAATCTTTGTAAATACTTCTAATTCATATCTCTCCACTGCGCGTCCGCGTTCGTCACTTCGTCATCCGCCCGGAGCGGCTTCTGTGTATGATAAGTTGGCACAAGCTAGATTAAAGTGATTATTACATTTTAAATATGAATACTTTTCTTACACAAACGCATCAATTCGCTACAGGAGGCCTTTATTCACCCCCTGGAGCCATGTGAGGCACTTTTTAATATGGATGGATGCACTTTATTGGACTTGTTTTGGACTGTTGAAGAGAAACACCCACCCATGCCATTATAAAGCTTGGAAGTGCCAGGATAATTTTTTATATAACTCCGATTGGATTCATCTGAAAGAAGAAAGTCACATACACCTAGGATGCCTGGAGGGTGAGTAAATAATGGACTAATTTTCATTTTTGGGTAAACTAACCCTTTAATAAATTATTGCATCGTTCCTCTCACCTGTATTGAAATAGGTTATGAGTTGAGTCTCCTTTTCACTTCCTTTAAGGAGCATGAGTGCTTTTTGTATAGAGTTCATGGTTATAATGGGCTCCATTTTAATTAGGATGCAGTCATTGGAGACATGTGAGGCAGTGAAGCAGCTCAGTAGTTTTTGGAACAGACCTAATGTTTCAGTAAATTCATTAGTGAGATTTATTTTTGTAGATATGAGCTCCATCTATAGTTTATTCAAAAGGAATTTATATATAATAAAAGACAACTTCACTTCAAATCAGAGTCTGCAGTGCAATAGCTTTGTCTCAAAAACAGACAAGTAAAAGAAAAACATTAATTTATTCATGTTTATGCAGTCACAGGGCTGATGCTTAAAATTACAGGGCCTGGGGGACACTGAAAACATTTTAGTAAAACATGAGGGGAAAAAAATGCATTTGTTCTAGTTTAAGTTACTGTTTTTATTTTCTTTGTCATTGTCTTACATTGGGTAGGCCTGCTCATCAATTTCTTTGCCTGAGCCTGAATGCTTTAAGCTATAAAATGAAGATAAACATGCACAAATACATGAATGTGAAGTAAACATAAAAAAAACAAATACATAATGAGAAAGAAATGTTTTTGCTTTTTTTCTTGGCATAGCAAGTAATAGCAGCCTAATGGCTAAATAAGTTGCAGTTCAGTAAGTGTGTCATATGTTGATTCACTAGCTGCTGTGATGGATTTATGAGTTTATTTAATCTGGTAAATCCTTAGTTTGTGAGTCTTTTGAACAATTAATTCAAATGAACCGATTCACAATTCATTAGCCATATGTTTGTGAATTGGTCTGTAGGTTTGTTTTCTGTGCAACTCATTGCTGGAAACACTGCTGTGGGCTACAACACACTTGTGGTTTGTGATGCCAGAAATATATAAACACAAGTTATTCCTACTAACAATTTGTTAATTTAATTTGAGAACTTCTATGTTTTATATTTGTAAAACAAACCTAAACTCTTGATTAAATTCCCAGTTGTCCCCCACGGCAACTTGAGTCATGTCATTATGTGTAGGACTTTGTGATTACAAAGATTTGAAACTACATTGAGTTCAAGTGCAGCTTTAGAGATTATTCAGCTTTTGTCTGGAGTAATATGGACACAAAGGAGCACAGATTTCTCCAATCAACCCAACATCAAGCTAAGTTTGACAACAGATGGCTGCAGTTCATTCATTATTGTGACTGGTGGTTTTGATGAAGGGCTTGCCAGACGTTGCCTTATCCCTCCACTTCTATTATATAATATGGAGCAGACCTCAGCCCAGATGGATGGCAGGCCAATACAAAAGCATTCATATGTAATACTGATGCTCCCTAAACTATCATCCATTACCAAACCGAGTTCATATGAATTAACCTGAGCTCTGGACCATGTGTTTCTTGTCAATGGTCTATTATACAGATATCACTTTGTATATTCTCCCTCCATCTATCTCTGTCTATCTTGCTCTTCAACTTTCCACCTCCATTCACTTGCAGCATAATTCATATTTTCTCCATTATAACTCTGTTCCTGCAGGGTTAAGCATTAAATCAGTTTTGCAAGAGAAAGAGAGATGGGTGAACAAGAAGAATGGTCTCAGTACAAAGCTAGTTCACTTTTCACTGTGCAACAAAATATTTACATATTAAATAGTTACTGTATATACTGTAAATATATGCTATTTCATTAGCATTTTTATTTTTGGAACTTTTATTTATAGATAGATATGGATGGATGGATGGATGGATGGACGGATGAATGGATAGATGGATGGATAGATGGACGGATGGATTGATGGATGAACAGATGAACTGATAGATAGATGGACGATGATAGATAGATGGAATAATGACAGATAAATAGATGGAATAATGGGTGGATGAATGGATAGACAGACAGAGACGGATGGATGGATGGACGGATGGATGAATGAACGAATGGATAGATGGAAGGATGGATGAACGAATGGACAGATTGATGGATGATGGACGGACGGACAGATGGATGGACAGCTGGGTGGATGGATGGATGGATGGATGGATAGACGGATGGACAGGTGGGTGGATGGATGGATAGACAGATGGATGGGTGGATAGACGGATGGACAGATGGATGGATGGATGGATGGATGAATGAATGAACGAATGGATAGACAGAAGGATGGATGAATGAATGGACAGATAGATGGATGATGGACGGACAGACAGATGGATGGACAGTTGGGTGGATGGATGGATAGACGGATGGACAGATGGATGGATGGATGGACAGGTGGGTGAATGGATGGATAGACAGATGGACAGATGGATGGGTGGATAGATGGATGGACAGATGGATGAATGAATGAACGAATGGATAGATGGAAGGATGGATGAACGAAAGGACAGATAGATGGATGATGGACGGACGGACAGATGGATGGACAGTTGGGTAGGTGGATGGATGGATGGATAGACGGATGGACAGATGGATGGATGGATGGACAGGTGGGTGGATGGATGGATAGACAGATGGATGGGTGGACAGACGGATGGACAGATGGATGGATGGATGGATGGATGGATGGATGGATGGATGGACGGATGGATGAATGAACGAATGGATAGACGGAAGGATGGATGAACGAATGGACAGATAGATGGATGGATAGATGGATGATGGACGGACGGACAGATGCATGGACAGTTGGGTGGGTGGATGGATGGATAGACGGATGGACAGATGGATGGATGGACAGGTGGGTGGATGGATGGATAGACAGATGGACAGATGAATGGGTGGATAGACGGATGGACAGATAGATGGATGGATGGAGGGAGGGATGGATTGATAGACAGATGAACAGGCAGGTAGATAAAAAGTGGGATAGATAGATAGATAGATAGATAGATAGATAGATAGATAGATAGATAGATAGATAGATAGCTGGACGGACGGACGGATGAATGGATAGATAGATGGATGGACAGATAAATGAATGTATGGGTGGAGGGAGGAATGGATTGATAGATGGATGAACAGACAGGTGGATAAAAAGTGGGATAGATAGATAGATAGATAGATAGATAGATAGATAGATAGATAGATGGACAGGGATGGATGGATGGACGGATATATGGATGGACAGATAAATAGATGGATGGATGGATGATGGATTGATTGATAGATGGATGAACATGAACAGACAGGTAGATAAAAAGTGGGGCAGACAGACAAATGGATGGATGGATGGATAGATAGATAGATGGATGGACAGATAAATGGATGGAGGGAGGGAGGGATGGATTGATAGATGGATGAACAGACAGGTAGATAAAAAGTGGGATAGATAGACAGATACAGATAGATAGATAGATGGACAGAGATGGATGGACAGATAAATAGACGAATGGATGGATGGATGGATGGATTGATAGATGGATGAACATGAACAGACAGGTAGATAAAAAGTGGGGCAGACAGATAGACAAATGGATGGATGGATGACTGGACAAATAGATAGATAGATAGATAGATAGATAGATAGATAGATAGATAGATAGAGAGATAGAGAGACAGATAAATAGATGTCATGTTACAGTTCTAGTTTTGTTTGTGTTGAATATCTGTTTAATCAACTGTATTCAGACCCTCGGTTTGACTGTCACTGGTTGGTCTTTCTCAGCAGCTCTGTGTGGCTTGTGCAAATCTCTTTGGCTGGAGGACTCAGAATGGAAAGGAGAAGTTAGACTATGGAATCAATAGCATAAAGCCTGTAATTACAAATGTGAGCTGCTCAGTAATGCCTGCGGTCTCCAGCACTCTGTTTCCCTCCTAATTCTCTTTTGTCTACTCCGCACGTCTTTCCGCACAGCAGATAAGAGCAGAACGACTCTCCACTGCTCGCCATGCATACCAATGTTTAAACCTACCCACAGGCAGAACGGGTGAGAGAGACACACACACAGGGAGAGAGAGAGATGATCACTGACAGAAAACCAGGCCAGAGAGAGAATACTGGGAATTTTACAGCCTGACAGCAGCCTAATGATGGAACCTCTTTCTAAGTGATTAATGAGCTTCATGTGCAGAGATGTACTGTATAACAGCTGATACAATAATCCAGCTTGAGGTTTCTATGCTGAAAGACAATATTTATGCATGGAAGAAGTGTTTTGGTTTAAGTTTTATTAGAATGAAGTGGAAAAACTTAATATTGATGATGATCCATTTATTTAGCATTGTATGACACTGTGTTTGCTCTGTGCTTCATTACTTGCTTCAAGTGTATGATATTCCACTGTGTGTAGTGGTAAGATTTATTATTTCTTTTTTTACACTCCAGTTTCACTACAGAAGAGAATTTATTCTAATAAGCTCATTTAGAATAATAATCATTGGTGTCAAAACATAATTACCCATGAACTCTTTTGATCACACTTTGTGTTGTGTGATTTCATTGTATCAAAGAAGACTTTACTGAACACACACTATTTATTATGCACTTAAGGCTTTAGCTCCTTATTTCTAGACTCTATCAAGAACAGTGTGATAAATTTTTCATAAAAAATTATGTAAATTCCTTTCTCATCACTTTGAAATAAACTTAAGACTTTCTACTTTCTTTTATGACTAATTAATTCTGACTATTACTCCCAAACTCCCAAGTGCGGTACAAATATTTTAAGAACTGTACTGTCTTTTAATTTTTTTTTTAACTGATTATACTATGCTGCCACTAAAACACCATCTAGTCTCCAACAGCTTTCATAAAATATTGTATAATATACATTTATATTTATGCATTTGACAGACACGTCAAGTTTGTTATTAATGTTGTACCAATAACTTTTAAAGCACAGTAAGAACTTCAAAACAACTAAATTTGAAACTGTTTTTGGGTTTGTTGTGAATGTATGTATTTCTCTGCAAGACTCTCACACCACATACATAGTTGTGTGTTGTTATGCATTAAACATGAATTAAAATAGCATCATTTTATGCCCACTGCTTTTCTTCATGGCAATAATTCAAAGTAACAGGTTCTGTTCCACTTACCATGTCAACATTTCCAGTCATGTCTCTTCTAGCAGAAAACTGAAAATGGCATTTCATTTGGAGTTGTTTTTGTCAGTGGCAGAAACTGTGTGTCCCAAGTTAAAGTAATAGTTCACCTAAAAATGAAAATAGGCTGAAAATATATTCACCTTCAAGCCATCCAAGATGTAAAAGAGTCTATTTAGGAGAACAGATTTGAAGTTTAGCATTATTTCACCCACTCACCAATGGATCATCTGCAGTAAATGGGTGCTGTCAGAATGAGAGTCCAAACAGCTGATAAAAACGTCCACATGACTCCAGTCCATCAATTAATGTCTTAAAGCAAAAATCTGCAAGTTTTAAGAAAAAAAATCCATCATTAAGATTATAAAAAAAAACTGCTTTCAGTTAAAAATACAACTCCTCTATTCATAACATTGCTTTCCAGTGAAATTTTCTCGTCTGAATCTGAAAAGAAATTTGCATAGACGTAGCACAATACGCTAACTGTTCATCGCAATTTCAAAATAAAAGCTCAAACAGGTTTACACATTTTCAGGGTTGCCAACTTTTAAGTTCAGCTTGGAGTGAGATTTTTTTTTGTTTTTGTTTTGGAGTGGGGGGTTGGGTTGGGGAGAGGGGTGGCAATCTCGATTCCATATCTATTTATGTGTATATACTGTACAGGGGGAAAAAATGCAGCTGAATGCCTTTTTAGCACCATTTTACACTTGGTTTAAATTCAGTATTTGCTTGCATTCATTGTGTGTTATCGTAAAAAAAACGGATGTAAGTTATTAACTTTTTAAATGTCACATTTAAAAATATAGTGTTTAATAATTTCTAAATATTTATTCAAATTAAAAACTTAAAAATAAGTAAGCAGGTATGACCTGCAATATTCTAGATACATGTATATTTAGTAAAGAGCCATACAGGTTCCTAGTGGGTAAACCATGGCATTACAATTTTTTTTTTTTTTCTGACCACAAAATGAATCTAATTTGCTTCTTTGCATTGGAATTTAAAACCTGTTTCTCTATTTAACCTTAAATACTACACTAATTGTGATATAAGTAATAGAAATATTATATATATATATATATATATATATATATATATATATATATACTATGGTTAGTGTAGAAAGACCATGGTTAATTTGTGGTTACCATGGTTTAACTATAGTAACCATGGTTTTTTAATTTTCGTAAGCGTTGCCTCCATCACTCTCCAGAATGAAATTATACTGTAAATGTCATCGACGTACAAAAAATCTTTGCATAATATCCTGTAGTATTTACCAAAAATTGCTGCAAATACCTGTATATTAAAGCTGTCTTCTCTATTCTACTTAAACACATTCAAATATACTGTCAGCGTTGGTTTGTTTGCGGAGCTCCGTGAATCACGTGACCACGTGGCGGCGACGCCGGCGAGATCAAAGCTTGTCGCAGCTCTGTTTTGCAATGGCTCTGGCGTTAATAGCGCTACATTTTACGATTTACGCCACATTAAGTGCTCCAAAACGGTATTTGTCGTTTGAATTTAGTATTAAAACTTGTATGAAAGCTGACTTTGTTTAAAATCGCAAGCAGGGTTGCCAATTTGGCGTGAGATTTACATGGGCAGAGTGAGAGCGTGAGACAGAGCCTGAAAACGTGTGTCTCACGACAAATGCGCAGAGCCGGATTAACGCAAAGGCAAACTAGGCACGTGCCTAGGGCCTGATTGGCGGGATGGGGCCCAGACAGAGGGACAAAAAAAATAAAATAAATAAAATAAATAAATAAAAAATAAAAATAAAATAAAATGTATAAATGTCCTATCTACAATTTATTTCAATATTTATTAATTAACTAAAAACAGTGA
>JAHKKF010535692.1:0-52644 GCA_019740295.1 Labeo calbasu | reverse complement strand
AAATAAAGTTTATGCATAAACCCAAATAGGAAATAAAACAGTTATTGAATAAGCATGTGTCCTATTCTGTGTCCTAAACTCCTGAAACACTGGTGTCTCATTTTAGAGCAGTCAATGCAATTTATGAAAGAAGTCAATTAAATCTGTAGGTGGGGGTGGGTGTGTGAAAAAATTCAGATGTAATCCCCTTTGTAATCACTGGCATTTTTCAAAAGTAACTGTAATTTAATTACACATTTTTTCTCAGTACCTGTAACTAATTACAATTACATTTGTTTTGTAATTAAATTACGTAATTCCGTTACATATAACTAGTTACTCCCCAACACTGACTGTATCTACATATTTGTACTAGACAAGTGTGAAATTAACATGGATAAAAAATTATACTCTGAACCCCACGTGGATTTACACAAACTGAGAGTTTCAAAAAGTATTAGGTTGTGACCCACGCTCCCCTATACTTAACTGGTCCTGATGTCTTTTTTTCTGGGCTTTGTTTGTTTGCCCAAATATCTGCACGCTGCATGAGGGACAGGTAGGGGTTCAGTGTTATTAGCATGATAAGTAAGGGCACAATAAACTATCAGACAGTAATGTGTGAATTCTGTGGAATGTGTGAATTCTTTACAAGGTGTAGGTTTGATTGGGCTTGATTTGCATTTAAATGATTTAGCATAGAAAATAATACTCATTATATGTGTATGATATAACTGTTGCTGTTCAAAATGGGAACAGTGACTTTGAGATTGACTCTGATACAAGTGATAAAAGTTTTCATTTAGGTTCTGTAAATATAATCTGAGCATATAACAAATTAACTGTTCATAAAAATGTCTTATTGTATAATTATTATTATACACATTCATATAGGCCACTGATAAAAGGTTAAGGAAGCGTTACACCCTTGCAAATGAACCTTTAGATGTCCTTCACATTTGTTCAGATAGTAAAACCACAGAAATTCTGCAACCCCCAAGAGCCCAATGTTGCAACATTACATTTCCCTAAAAACTCACTAAATGTCAAAAATGTAAAAACCCATTTACTTCTGCATTAGAGGCCTTCTACATTTTAAAGGTCAAAGAATTTTTTGCTGTTTTTTTCTATATTTCGGTCTTTGATGGTTAAACACTATACTACTATGCATTATAAGGAGGTAAGATGAAAAGAAAATACTATCCAAATTTTCTGAAGACAGTCCGTTCCCCTCAGAGATACATTCATATCAGCCCCCTAGTTTAGTATTTATACTTTTCTTCCTATCCTAGCCTATGGGCCAGACTTCCAATTCATGTGCAGTAAGCGGTAGAGCTGTTTGCGCTACAAATCAGTGTGTTCATAATTAATACGTTAAAATAATATGGCAAGACACCAACTTGCAGTATCAGGCAGAAGCCAGGCCCATAAAATGTACAAATGGCCACACCCGCTCTTACCACAAAACAAGGTGGATATTTCACGCATGATGAACAGTGAGCTTGATCTGCCTGGTACAGTATTTTCTCCTCTTTGTATTCTTGTTCAACGTCTCTGGCTTCTGTTAATGGCCGTTTATAGTAGGTTTACCTGCCCAATTACAGAATTAATCACGTTGGCGCCGACAGCCTTGTGGGCAGCGCGACGACATACAGCGCTATTGCACTACGGGCGTCCAGAGTTCGAATCCCGGCTCCATTCTCTCTCTCCCACTTCACATCAAAGTAATACCTAGTGTAAAGCTAAAATCAAAAATACACTGAAAAAAAAACAATTTAATATATCAATTAGAACAATGCATTTTACATTTGTGAAGGTTATTATTCATAATCACAAAACACAGTCAACATTTCATTCCCAAAAATATATCAATGCAGGACAGCAAAGACATACCGCAAGATGAAATTTCTGTAAAGAAAAGAAGAATCGTTTCAAGTTCCTTGCTTAAAAACATTTCAAGCATTCCGATCGTTGAGATCCCTGTCCTCATTGTCCAGGTTGTAAAGTGGAAATGACACGGCAGAGACAGGCTTAGGAGTAAGAGGGATTACGCTGTCCAAAGGCAGAAAACGCATCAGTTCAAAGCTTGCCAGGAGGTAGACCACTAAGGATTTTGAGTCCAGTTGATGTTCTATTAAAGCAGAGGCCTTATTCATTTTATAAAAATGAGAAATGATAAAAACAAAACCTTTGTGTAATGCTTGGTTACTAACGAAAATGAGTGCTTGTGGTGGCATCATGGCAATAACAGCTAATTATTATACTAATAATGCAACATTAACTAGGTCTTAATAGACTGGAAGCAAATTTCTGAGGTTGCCTCAGGCTATGACATACGTGCTTATAACATACCAGTGAAAATTAATGCTGTTTTTAATACAGTTTTCAAGCAGGTGTCATCACATATTGTAAAATCACCTCAAACTTTGAGATATCCATAAAAGGCAATTAGCCTAAATAAAGTGCTTTTCTTCAGAAACGAGTAACCTGATTGACCAGATCACTAATAGGCAAACAATTACATAATTTGGGTTGTAATAATGGCACTTACAGCTATCAATTCATTTTCATGCAAGTGCAGAAGAGAGCTTGTCATTCCCAGATGTAGTTTTAGTGTAATTTTAATGGCCAGCAGCCCTGCTGTAGATTACAAAAGGTACAGAGGAAAGAAAAGAAGAAAGAATGGCTTACGGTTTTGGCTGGTTTAGGTGAAGGTCAAATACCTTTTACATACAGCAAACTTTTTTTTTTCCTCCTGCTCACTCTGACTGTATCAAACAGCTCAATTCATTAACTATGTCAAATAAACAAAACATCAACAACGAAGTAAAAACAAAAAAAAGCCTCTCAGGCGAGAGCCTCAGTATGATAAACATTCCCTGTGAAGGATTACATTTACTTAAATATACATATATACTCTTCAAATAATTTTTCTCAGTAAAAGGAGCAGGTCAAAATGGAGCACAGTCATGAAGAGAGGATCAGTCCAATCATGTTGTATACAGAAGCACATGCATTAGGAGACCACTGGATCCGAAAACCTCACAGATTAAACGGGGTGAATTAGTCTAAGAAAGAGAAACGGCTGAATGATTGCCTCTTGCAATACCTAAACAAAACCAGAAGGTCAACATTTATAAATCAAGTAACATTATGCTTGATAGAGATTTATTTATTTATTATTTTCTTCAGTCTGTTTTGGGGGAAGGGGGTTAAAGGCTTATTTATAAAAGTGCACTGAGAAGATACTTCCAATGGGCCAACGCAAAACATGAGCAGGGAGATAACTCCTGGTCCCCCTGAACATTCAGGCTGTGATCAAGTTAATCCAATTTAGTTGAAAGAAGTTCCCCTTCCAGTCGTCGACTAAAGAAATCCTTTGGAGACTGTGGGGTTCTACCTGGCTAGCTTCAATGGAGACTCCTAAATAGGTGAAAAACATGTTGAAATCAAACTATAAATGTAACTTAAAACATGTATTATGTTAAAGGAACCCGTAAGACCTTTGTTCATCTTCGGAACACAAATTACGATATTCTTGATGAAATCTGAGAGCTTTCTTATTTGTTTTCTCGTAGCTTCATAAAATTAAAGTTGAACCACGGTCCTTACTACCTTTCTGGGCCTTGAACATGGTAGTTGCGTTGCTGTCTATGCAGGGTCAGAAAGCTATCAGATATCATCAAAAATATCTTAATTTGTGCTCCGAAGATGAACAAAGGTCTTATGGGTTTGAAATGACATAAGGGTGAATAATGACAGAAACTATCCCTTTAACTATCCCTTGGAATTTTACATTACCTCAGACTGTCCCGGTTCATGATTTGGGAGGTCTTCAATCTTCACTTCCAAAGGAGCTGAAGTACTAGCCATCTGTACACTGCGTGTCACCGGCCCACCTTTTCTCTCCCGCGTCCTTGTCGAAAAACGTTCCTCCTTCTTAGACTGTGTCTGTTTTACACCAGCCTCCTTTTTGACAACAACCTCCTTTTTGACAACAACCTCCTTTTTAACAACAACCTCCTTTTTTACAACAACCTCCTTGGATCGTTGCATTTTAGATGGCGGTCGTGTCGAAGAGTCATCAGTAAGTGCAGGAGTTATGGAAGTCAATGGCTCAATGCTCTTTTTGCTTTTCTTAGCTTGTGGCGCTGTGTTGTCTGCATTCGAGGCTAGCCTCTTTGTACGTACCTGAGGTGCTTTTCCTTTACTTGCTGGCGGAGCTTCAATCTCAACTGGCTCAGAGCTCCGGGCTCTGGTCTTCCCCAAGGGCTTTACACTTGGTCCAGAAACTGGTTCTTGTTTGATTTCAGAGTCAGTGGCTCGACTTCGGAGACTCCTGTTTTTGTCTTGAGGCATCAGTGCTCCTTTTTTCAACTTCTTGGCAACAGGTCTTTGTGGACAGCTGCAAGCAATGTGCTTATTGAGACTGGCTGGGTATGTGAACTCTCGACTACAGTATGGACATGCATGGACCTTATGAGTCTCCTCTTCCTTTACCCGGGTTGTTGGTTTCTTTACAGAGGCAGCAGACTTGTTCTTCTGGGATATGGCTTTCTGGACAAGCTGGTTTTTCTTCTTATTTAGGGCTGATAACTTTGCTTTGGAGGTTATATCTTGGTTAAAGTTGAGCCTTTTTGGTTGACCCATCCTGCGGAAAGCACTCAGCCCAGTAGAAGCTCCTGTGGTGGTAAGAAGACCATTCGGAGACTGTTTCACAACCTGTTTAAGAGGAATGGGATTCTTCTTAGGAGTGTAGCGTCTTTTATCGCTAGCATTAGCACAAACTAATATGTGCTTATGCAACTCAGGCATGTTGTCAAAGCTGTTTCCACATTTGGTACACCGGATTGCAGTGCTAAATGTTTGAGGGATGTTGTGTGTGGTGAAATGAGTGGCGGAAGCAACCGAGCCATCGGGTGTTCGGTTGTGGTACGGAAAAGGTGGAGGCTTAAAGCTGGGGTAGTGTTGATTAATGCCAAGCCGTACATCTGGACCTTTCGGTTTACCAGCCTCAGATGCCATAATCTTTATTGTAGTGTATAGTTCTTCAGTAGGGTCCTCATGGCCGTTTTCCTCCTCTTCCACCTTTTTAGTGTCACTGTTGCGCTCCTCAGATGAATCCTCAGAGGTAGCTCCAGCAATTGAGTCAAGAACGGTGTCTTTCTCCACATTTGCGTAGGCAGGATCCGTGTAATTCTGAGGTCTGAGCTTCCCGTTTTCGACGGCAGTGTGAGTGCAACTCTGACTTGGATGTAGGTCACTTTGATGTTGCTGGAGATTGCAGAGGAAGGCAAACTCCTTTGAGCAAATGGAGCAAATATAAATTCTTCCCACACCATGGAGAGATGAGCGGTGCTCGAGGAGCGCAGTGGCGTTACCGAATAACTGCACGCAAAACTCGCACTTAAAAGGCCACTCTGACGCATGCTCTATTATATGGCCACTAAGGTCTTTGATGGAGCGAAATGGCTCTTTGCAGACATTGCACACAAAATTCTTGACAAAAGTCTCCCGCTCTGGTGTCTCGAATTCATCAGAACTTCTGGGTGGAGATCCAGGTGAAGCGTTGCTCCCATTTGCGGTTATATCAACCAGACCCTCTTTTTTCCCTGTATCCTCTACAACCAAGTTTTCATCAGCCGCTGAACTCTTCTGAGGAGAATGCAATTCGCTGAGGAAGGTTGGAGAGGAGGATTCCTTTTTAGGAGTTGATTGTACTGTAGAAAGAGAAGACTTTGATTTGTGTCTGCCTTCTGTTTTATTATTGAGGTCTTGAGGGGGAGTTCCTTCACAGGAATGGCTTTGGCTGGTTTCAGAAGCAGTATCCCACTTTAGGTGAGAAGAACCTGCTTGATCTGCATTTTGTAAAAACTGAGGCTTAGAATCATGGGTTGAGCCCTCAAGTAGTGTTTCCGACTTTGAAGATGAATCTGCTGTACAATGTCTTTTCGCATCCTGAGGCAGTGGAGAAATCGCAGGGTCTAACTGCTCAGCAGTTTGGTCTGATTCATTAACAATGGAATTTAATGCATCATGGCATGATTCTGTTAAAGCAGATGAATCCAAAGCTTCATCTAAACTATCATCTGCCTTGGGGGACATTTTAGGGGACAACACAGGAAACGGAGCAGGTGATGAAGCATCTGACATCCGAAAATGAGGCGATGATAAAGGTGGAGGTGATGGGATAGTGGGTAAGACTGGAGGAGGGGGTGTAGATGATGCTATACTAGATGAAGATGGAGAGGATGGATTAATAGTCATAGGGGTCAGAGAGGGAGGAGAGGTTGATTCACAAGGAAGGCGCTCTGATCCCGATCCGGGACTAGATGGGCCAACACCTGTGGCGCTCTCAGAAGATGAAAGAGCGTCAGGGCTTCCAACAGGGTTGGATCCTTCATCTCCAGGTGAGTTTAAGCCAGCATACTCGTTCATTAAGACTTTCTCTAAAATGCTGGTATTGGGTTTCTTTCTTTTCACATGTGGCGTTAGTGTGGCTGAGCTTGTCTTTGCTTCATGATCAACAGGACTTTTACGGCTCATACTCAAGTCAAGCACAGCCTCTCCAGAACCTTTGCTTACACTATTGTCTTTTTTAGTGAAGGAATTCGAAAGGTCAAGCGGCTGCTGATTGCAAGAATTCCCCCCACTTCTTGAAGGAGACCAGTCTTTTCCTGTCAGGCTAACGGCGTCCCCATGATCTTGGCTAGACAAATTCCAGGACTGCGCCATGCAATGGCTTTCAATCTTTGGCACCTTCAGAGAGCATGAACCTCCAGTTGCAGAGATTACGCTTTCAGTTTTTTGTGGCGGGCTACTCTGTGAAGTTGTGGGAGGGGAGGCAGTTCTTCTTTTAAACTTTCCTTGGACAGCAGGCAGTGAAGTTACGGAAAGCGGGGTGGTCAATCTATGGCTATCTGTAATTAGACCTATGGCTGGTTTCTGACCGTCCGGGGCCTGTAGTAGTTGTTTGAGTTTCGGAGAGAGATAAACTGTTTTCTCCTTCTGAAAAGCTAACGTTTCAGTTGACTGGGAGAAAATGTTTCCAACCAACAAAGAGGACTGAGAGGAAGGGGAGGACAGGGAGGAAGAGGAGGACGCTGTTTCGGTTTCCATTTTCACAGCAGGCAGCATTGGTGGTGTAGCAGTTCGTCTTTTAGCAGCTGTCTGAGCTACGCATGAAACTTCTTTGACTGGACAAGTCCGTGTTTCAACTTTAAGAGCGTGAGTAACTTGTTTGGGACTAAGTATGAGAGCATCAAGGCCAAACAACGCTGCAGTGCTTGAATCAACCTCAATGACCTCACAGTTGCTCACTGTGCTTGTAGATGGAATCTTTCCATCAATGTAATGGCTGAGATTTTCAGAAATGTTGTTAGAGATATCAACCATACACTCCTCTCTCTCTCCCTCATCCTCGGTCTCCACACTGGGCACGTAAATTGGTGGTGGACTGGCACTTGGTGACTCTTCCTGGAGTGAAACAGGCTGACCTTGTTCATGCTGCTGCTGTTGGGAGGAGCCATCCTGCAGGAGCATACCTTTCCGACGAACACCTTTCGGCATTAGATGCCGCTCGTGGATTCTGCGCTGGTGTCTGCGCATGTTGGTGTGTGTGCCAAAAGCCTTGTTACAGTACTTGCAAGGATGAAGCTCTTTTGACTCCCCACTTTCATCCAATATAAAAGGTCGGTCAAACTCAGCACCAGGCTCTTTTTTCAAACTGTCGGAGGTTTGCTGAGGTGGACCGTTCTGTGTGTTCATAACTACTGAATGGCTTGGAGAGGATGCACTGCCAGAGGTAGCAGAATCACTGGGTGCCGTAGGACTGTGGAGGAACGCAGTTCCGCTAAGTGATCCGGGCCTATTTAAAGTTTTACTCCCATTTTCATGTCTGCGTTCATGTCTGCGCCTGCCTACCTGAGAGCCAAAGGGCTTGGCACAGTACCGGCACTTAAATGTATGAGTTTGATGGTTTGAAGTAGTGTGAATGTGAGTGTGGCGCTCCAGGCCCTGTTTGGTGGAGAAATGGCGCTCGCAGTGCTGACAGGGATATGTTTCTCCTTGAGGGTCATCCTCAAAATCCCCCTCTGCCTCCAACTCAGGATTTGCTAAAGAAGATATACACTCTGTATCACACAGCGGACTCTCAGAGCTTTCATCTGCAGGGCTGCCCGAATGTAAATGCAGGAGAGACTTTTCATTCCCATCAACTGATTCTGCCTCAGAGGGGTGCTGTGGGCTCTGATTTAACTGTGGCTGCTGCAGTTGTCCATCAACCTCTGCATTTTCCCCATCCGATCCTTCTCTCTGGTTCGTGTCTGTTGTATGAGACTGGACAGGGTTTTCATTTTCCGTAGAGGACGACTGGGAAGTTGCATTCTCCTGTTGCAACTCTGAAGGTGAAGAGGGTCCTTCCTCACCATTAAGCCCTAAATTACAAGAAAAATATATATAAAAATTACAAATTACTAGTAAAGTTGAAAATCATTAATCTAAAGACATAATTCTGTTACACTAACACTACATCCAGGGCTGGAACTAATTCATTAAATTGGTAGAGAAACAATTCAAAACTAATTCCATTTTTGTTTAGTCAGGTTTGTGTGCTGTGCATAAAAAAAACTCTACAAATGATGTCTCTTCACAGAAGTGAAAAATGCATTTCGACAGACAAAACACATCTGAAAAATAATTGAGATCACAGTGCAGGAAAAGTGTACACCCCGTTTCAATAAAGAATGACTGTTTCAAACAAACCCATAAGCATATAGGTCAACGTTAGGGGTGTCACAATAAGTTCATGGATCGATTCAGCGATTTTGTGAATGCATCACAATTCTCAAATCCGAGTTCTGAGCTTACTTTTTTACAGCAGATTGCACCATATGCTGTTAAAAACTACGTTTTTAAATTTTTGAGCCTAGGAGTTTTTAAATTTATCGTGACACCTCTAGTTAAAGCATTAGTTCATTTCCAGAACAAAAATTTACAGAAAATTTACTCACCCCTTTGTCATCCAAGATGTTCATGTCTGTCTTTCATGTCAAACAAACTTCCATCTTGTTTTCTTCTTCAACTTCAAAATAGTTCTATATTGCCGTTTTACCTTTTTTTTGGGGGGGATCTTCTTTGCATGTTCACTTTGTAAACACTGGGTCGGTACTTCTGCAATGATGTAGGATGATTTTGAAGTTGGGGAAGAACACAAGATGGAAGTTTTTCAACATACCCTAACAGTCTTGAACCGGTAAAAACACTTCACGCAGAGCTACACAAGACTAGCGTTTGAGGTTAAAAGTATATAAATTGTCAATTTGTTTCGAAAATGACCGATCGTTTTACTAGATCCCTGGCTGGGATCGTTTAGAGCTCTTTGAAGCTACATTTAAATTGTATTTTGGAAGTTCAAACTTGGGGGCACTTTTGAAGTCCACTATATATGGAGAAAAATCCTGAAATGTTTTCCTCAAGAAACAATTTCTTATCGACTGAAGAAAGAAAGACAAGAACATCTTGGAAGAACAGGGGGTGAGGAAATTATCTGTAAATTTTTGTTCTTGAAGTGAACTACTCCTTTAATATGACTTTCCATTTTAGTTGCTTGTGTGTGTTTGAGACATATTTTATTCTGTGCATAACTTTTATGGCTATATCCTTATATATAAATTTTAGAAATTTAGAAATACAAATCAAAGAAGTCTCTGTTTAAAGCGCATCCACACTTAAGTTTAACCGAGCATAGCAGCAAAATAAAGCACAATAATTGTAAAACAGAAACAATTTTCAAATTTAAAATTCTACATGCAATCATATTTTGGTAATGACATTATAAAAAGCAGTAATTTTATCATTTTATTAATAAGTTTATTATTATTATTATTATGCATTTATAATTCAAACCTCTGCAAATAATATACATCATAGCTTTCACACTGTTCTCAATCTTCAATTTGCACATTTTTTGAATGATAACCTTGGGCAGGATGTGGAAAAACATGCTTTTTCATTTAAACATAGAATAATAAATGAAATTTGGCTTTTTACAAAAACAATTACAAAATCAAAGGAATAAGTGACACATTTACTGATTATCAAAATAATTGATGGTTGCAGCCCTACTGTTAACCATAACAAAAATATTACGACTGAGCTAAACATACTTGCGAACAGCACAAATCTCTGCCAGGGGCTGATGAAGAGCACAACCTACCTTCCTCCGAGTCCCGCATCTCTGTGATTGAGGGTTCAGCGGCACTCGATTTCTTCGGTTCACAGAATCCGCCCAAATCAGCCTGCCTGGCTTTTTCCGACAGCTTCCTCCTTGCTTTAGGGAGAAACAAATCTATTTTTAGTAAGAAAAAAAAAAAAAGATAACTTTCAAGGCAGCAAAAAGCAATTAGGTTTAGGTTTCATATCATGGCTGTCAAAACCTACAACAACTGAATCTAATGATATTTTATAGAAGTAGCAATAAATATAAAGTGAAAACTGTAAAACACAAAGTTTCGGAAGAACATCTGGCACGTTAACTAGAATAAAGTGCCCCACCTGCAAGATCCAAAACAAAAGTACGCCACAGCCTTCTTTTCTAAACTAGCAGCTCACCACAAAACCAGACTGACTGCTCAGTAACTGTAGCACTGTGCATGACAGGCAAAGAAATGCTCGTTTTGCACACATTTAATGTCCAAAACTGAAATCTACATCAACATTATTGAATGATAACTGTACAGGGCAGTAATTGTTACTGAACAGCAGTTGACTACAGTAGATTAAGTTTAAAGAATAGTTAACCAAAAACATAAAATTCTGTCATCATCTACTCACTCACATTCCAAACCTGTATGACTTATTTTGTGTTCCACAGAAGTAAGAAAGATATTCTGAAGAACAGACTTTTGTTATATGCAGGGAGAAAAAAAAAAAATCTCCTTTTGTGCTCCACAGAAGATAGAAAGTCAACAAAATGACTTTCCCTTTAATGGAGTATAAATGCAGGCAAATTACATTTATATGCTTCTATACACATTTACACAAAGGTTCACAGATATTGTCTCAACCAAGAAAAGAACCAGCCATCAGCTGCTGTCCTTGTGACAAGGTCATCTGGGAGCATCTTATACAAAACTCAATTCATAAAACAAACACATGCCACTAACTTGGTCATCTGACCATACTTGTCAAATAGTCCGTCCCACAAATCCATTTCCTACTCTGTACTCAAATGCTATTCAACTGTCATCTACACAACCGTGAATGTTTTCAACAAAATTCACTACATATTTCAATGCACAAAACACGATAATCTGCCTTTAATGCACATGCAGACTTTTACAAAGTCGTTTATCATGCTTTACACAACAAGGATATATGTTAACATGTTAATGACATTCAAATGTTTACTGTCAAACGGTCTTAATTTGTTCAGTGTTTATTCAGGGAATAATTATTTTTTGTAATAGGTTTCGCAACTTAAATTTACATTTACACTTAATATGTCAACGTGTGACAGCAAACTTTTAGATATCAGTAACATGCAAATATTTTAAGGACTAACTGTACTTTTTAAAAAGAAAAATTGGACTTGACTTGAAACTGCATTTAGCTGCTGCACTGTCATTGAACAGGTGAAAGTCAAATGACCATTTACTCCAAATTCTTCTCAACAACAAGTTTAGGTCATCCTTTTCAGTCATTAATACAGCAGTCTATAAGGAACATCCAGACCAGATGCATACACAAACTCAAATATATATTTGTGCAACATTTTATAATAAGATTAATTCCCTAAAACGTGTATTAAACTATACACAAGCTTATAAGTGTAAAACAAACTTAACACAGACAAATCACTAACAAATGTGCTATGGACAAACAAATCAGACTCTTACGTCTAGAGGTTTTTAGAGGTTAAACTCTGTGTGTTTACTTTATGGCTCATTTAGTCTCATTCATAATGCTTTGCGAGGAGGGTCTGGAAGGTCATCTCTGTCAGACACGGGTTGTGTTTCTAAACCTAGTGAGCTGCCTGTCTAGATAACATGCTTGGGCATCACAGCCGGGTTCAAACGTTTTAAATCGAACACTCGAACATGTCCGTGATGCTCAAAATGCTCTTTAGATGAGAAGTTCACTGGATTTTGAAACACTGGAATAGGGTCCGAGTCTGCAAGGCGGCTAACCGAGCCGTTTATCAACATGAGGAGGAGTACGTTAATTTCACCGCACTATGACTCTGTCCCGAGCTGATTTTATTTTTATAACAAAGTTGGTTACACCAGAACTTCATCCTTAATTTCTGTTTATAAATAATCTTCGTATGAACTAGGCGAATAGCCAGGTGGCTAACATGCTAGTTCCAGCTAGCGACTGCGAACGCATCCAAATATACCAAACGTATGTTTTCGGACACCAATTAGACATTTCTATAGAGAAAACGCCAGGTGTAAGCAATAACAAGCGGTGTTTTAATTTTACCTCGCTTTGCTCTAGGTGAACTCTTCTTGCTCAGGTTGCTAGTCCTTTCTTCCTCTAATGCAGCTGCTATCTCAGGATTGTCTTCCCCATTGTACCACACGAGAAGTTCTTCGTCCGGTCCGATTGGCTGCCGGGGAGTAGACGGACCAATCAGAGTCGAGCTTTTTGCCATGCCATAGGATGAAATACTATCTAGGCCTTGACGCTCTGTTAGACATTTAGGAACAGACCCCCATAACAAACTAGGGTGCAGTAACAGACAGCTCATTTAAAGGAATGGCAATTTTATAACACTTTTAGTGACGTTATACATGCTTTGTTCATCTACCAACTACCACAAGTGTTTATAAAAGTAAGAATTTTTAATTTGTACTTGTAAATTCAGAAACATTTAACAAAAGTTTAATATGCATACATTTATGCAGAAGCACAGTAATGATTTATCATTATTCTATATTAGTCCCAGACATATTAGACTACTACTTTTCAAAGATCCATAAAATTAAAATTGGAGTTTTGTGGTATTTATTCCATTATCATACATATATAGAGGCAGGGACCCTGAGGGGGCTGCAAAGGGGTGCTGTTAAATTTCAGTTTAAAGCAATTTTTAAAAAAATAATCAAGAGTGTTTTCACAACGCATCAGCACTCGGCCAAATTGGCAGCACTTGAATGTAAACAATGCCACTGAACCGAACAAAACTTGCATATTTAGCTAAATATTGCTGTTGAAAATGGTCAATTATTGTCATGTTTTGGGCTGTACTAATCGGTCGGCCTGGGAAAAACATATGGAGTACTATACACTGCAAAAAGTTATAACAAATCAAGGAGAAGAGTGCAAAAAAACTGAGGAACAAAAGGCGTTTTTGGTTGGCAAAACTTAACCAGCATTTCCAGGGCAAGAATTTTGACAACATTCGTGTTTGTTCTTATTTCCGGTCAGGTAGGTGAAATATTAGACTAATATCTTAATTAATACTGCTTGTTTGTATCTTCAATATCAAAATATTGATTTAGCAGCTTCTACACATTTTTCTGTGGTTTAGACAGCATACATGAGCAGAACAATGTATTCAGTAGTACATAACCATGCAATCCGTGCTGTTGTTTACATTTTTATGCATTTTTGACCATGCTGACTTAAGTGCAAACCCTCTATACAATCTTGAGATTTATTCTATTAACAGCCCCTTTTTAACTGTGAGAAATAAATTTATATTAAATTATAATTTATATAAGTGTACATAAAATTATAGGCTATAAGTGGATTCTTCCTTGCAATGCACATACTTTCAAGAACAGTTTGTACTTGTTGCCTCTTGCTTGCTCAGTGGGAGTTCAATAGCAACATTCTCATTCATATTTAATAACATTTAATTATTATGAAAAGCACAAAATACGAAACTGCTGTAACTGAAAACAGTTCTCTTTGCATTATACATCTAATATTAATAGTGGTAGAAAAAAAACTATGCCAGTAAGTTAATACCAGCTAACTTAAAAAAAAAAAAAAAAAAAAAAAAAAAAAGTCTTTGGTTTAGTACACTGACAATATAAAAGTTAATTATTTAATCATTTTATTTAATCAATTCAAGTTTTTTTATGTTTTTGAATTAAGTATCTTATGCTTACCAGGGCTGCAGTCATTGAGTTCATTAAAAAAACAATGACACATATTTACAACTGAAAATAAGTTTTGTATTTAAATAGAATTTAAAATGTAATTTATTCCTGAATTATTCATATTATTCAAAGCTGAATTTATTTTCAGCATCTCCAGTGTCACACGGTCCTTTAGAAATCATTCTAATATGCAGATTTTGGTGCTCAAGAACTATTTCTTATTATCATCATTACGAAAACAGTTGTGCCGTTTAATATTTTGTGTTATATTTGTCAGGATTTTTTGATAAATAGAAAGTTGCTACCGACACATTTTTAGTCCTTTTAATAAAAAAAAAAAAAAGTCTTACTGGCACTGCTTAACAGCTGTTTAATATTTTAGAAAAAGTGTCCCCTGAATAGGGAAATATTTAGTGTTTATATTATTATTACTATATTATTTTGGAGGTCCTCCACGTAAAACAGTTTAAAAACCCCTTTACTATACTACCCCCAGCCCCATATATCTCCTCCATAACCTAACATGGTAAAACTCAAAACAATTTAACATATCTTAAAGGTTTACCTACCCTTAACACTTTGTAGTAAATAGCTCGGTTGATCTCCAGTGGGAAGAGGTTTTGTTCTTGAGAAGAGCGTGCCCAGTTCACATACCGCAACCAGTTTCCTTTCGTTGGATCTGTGGCATCTACACACATCCACCCCCAGGCTGGAAAATACACCTAATGATAGTGACACAATATGCATTTAATTAAAGGAGAAGTCCACTTGCAGAACAACAATTCACAAATAATTTACTCACCCCCTTGTCATCCAAGATGTTCATGTCTTTCTGTCTTCAGTCGTGAAGAAACTATGGTTTCAGGATTTCAGGATTTTTCTCCATATAATGGACTTCATTGGTGCCCAATTTTGAACTTCGAAATTTAGTTTAAATGCAGCTTCAAAGGTCTCTAAACGATTTCAGCCGATGAAGAAGGGTCAAAACGATCTGTCATTTTTTTGGGAAAATAAACATTTGTATACTTCTTAAGCAC
Source organism: Labeo calbasu (assembly GCA_019740295.1). NCBI lineage: Eukaryota > Metazoa > Chordata > Actinopteri > Cypriniformes > Cyprinidae > Labeo > Labeo calbasu. Next base: position 37,517 of record JAHKKF010535692.1, on the reverse strand, counting down.
AAAAGCTTGTGTAGCACAGGCTCTGGGATGTGCGTCCACGACGCTACGTACTACTGAATCAAGCCGAAAGGTCATGCAGAACGTAGGTGGAACTACAGACCCAGTGTTTACAAAGCGAACGCACAAAGACTAAGAAAGTGCAAGTAAGTCAAACGCTGTTTACAAACAAAAAGGTACAACGATGTCAGACGATTCTGAAGTTGTAGGAGGAAATAAGATGGAGTTTTTTGCCATACTGTATACAGATGATGAACTTAAACGTGTTTCGTAGTAGTGATGGGAAGTTCGGATCATTTTACCGACTCGTTCAGCAAAATGAACGAATCTTTTTTTGAGTCATTTCGATCATTTTAGCAAAATATATTTAAAATGTTACATGCCACTTCCCAAACACATCTACATCTTACACAAACGTTGATCACACTACAAACAAGACAAAACTATAATGCTATAAGAAACAGAAAAGATTAATTCATTGTTTACCAGGGTCTTTAGTCTATGATTAGCTCAAGTTTTTAGGTTCGAGTTGTTCAGTCATCACGTGACAGCCCCATAAGATGAACGACGACTCCAAAAACAAAAAAACTCGAAACAGATGAAGTAATTCCAGTGCAGAACCCAATAGGATGTTTCGTATGCACAACCGTATGAATCACTCCCCGAGACGACTCATTCTTCCGGAGTCACATTAAAGATTCTTCCAAAATGAACGAAACGTTCAAGAACGACCCGTCACTAATTCGTAGCATCGTGAACGTGCATCCCAGAGCCTGTGCTACACAAGCTTTTGTGCTTAAAAAAGTATACAAATTTTTATTTTTCAAAAAAAAAAAAAAAAAAAAAATGACAGATCATGTCGCTAGATAAGTTCAGAATCGGGGCACCAATGAAGTCCATTGTATGGAGAAAAATCCTAAAATGCTTTCCTCAAAAACCAGAATTTCTTTATGACCGAAGACAGAAAGACATGAACATCTTGGATGACAAAGGGGTGAGTAAATTATTTGTGAATTGTTGTTCTGGAAGTGGACTTCTCCTTTAAGGACCACTGCTAAAACCTACACTACTGTTCAAAAGTTTGGGGTCAGAAAGTCTTTAAGAATTTTTTTTTTTCAGCAAGGATACATTAAATTGATCAACACATTAAAGACATTTATAATGACAGAAAGTAAATATATAATGATTCATGAGTTTCAAATAAATCCTGATCTTTTATATTTATCCATTCATCATGAAAAAAAGTATAGCGGTTTCTCCACAAATATTAAGCACCATTACTGTTTTCAATACTACTAATAATAATAATAATAATAATAATAACAATAACAATAATAATAAGAAGAAGAATAAGTAGCAGCAATGTTTCTTGAGCAGCAAATCAGCATATTAGAATGATTTCTGAAGGATCATGTGACACTGAACACTGCAGTAATGGCTGCTGAAAATTCAGGTTTGTTGTTGCGTAAGCGACTTATTTCATAAACATTAAAAATCGTACAGAACCCAAACGTTTGAACGGTAGTGTATGCGTTTTCAGCTTTGTGTTTTCAGTGTATTCAGACTTCTAGTCAGGCAGAACTAGAGTTTCCTCTATGTGTTATCTAATACATACCTCCCACATGTAAACATTGCTTGTCACTTGAGATCTCTTCTTTCGTTCTCCTACAAATGGTCCAAACCTTTTGCCTTTAGGTATTAATCTAGACGCCCAAACCCCTGTAAAGAGAAAAGGACAGCATGAGAAATCTTATGAGAGAAAACACTGAAAACACAAATTGTATTGTCTTCTACATTCATTTATCATGTATATATATATATATTTTTAAAACTCTTATTTGACGGCTTTTGAGCTGAATCCTCAATCAGAATGAGCCACTTTAAGATCTCCGGAGACACAGAGCCATTTTTGAAGCATATTCGATATTAATCATTTATCTGTATATTTCTAGGGCACCACCACAGTGTACTGCACATTCTCCATTTCAAACATCAAACAAAATAAGACTGCGGTTACGCTGTTTGCAACTTTTTCACATTCTCAGTGTTTCACAATGCTGACCAGCTAAACCATGAGTTCTATCAAAAAAGAAAAACTCTTAACTTTGTACATATTTGAACGTTTTATTGTGTTTTAAAGTCAAACATTTGGAACGTATAGGCTTTCATCAAGCAGAAAGTAATGCAATAATGAACATGATTTCTCATTAACAGAATCATTTACAAATACTCAAGCATGCTGTTACTCACCAATGCGACTGGGGTTGACAGCTGACGGTCCCAGCTTCATGCTGTTTGGCAGCCCCTTCCACACATGGGCTGGGATGTCATCCAAGGTTTCATATGTTCCTTGAGGCAAAGCCATTACAGCCTCTAAATAAAAAAAAAAAAAGAGGGGTTAGAGTTTACAATGCGTTTCTTAACTGCATCTGTAATCAGTGCTCAGGGTATTTGCTGTTAAAGCAAATGTGTGAACTTTACTGGGAAAAAAAGCATTTAAATGAAATGTAAAAAATAAATAGTTTTACCGTACCTGCACCAAGGATTTAACACTCTATTGAACTTTGAGATTCCTAAGACTTATTTCATGGATTCTGTAAAACAGAAAACAGGAGTAGTTATTTTCACCATGTAGAATAAAATAACGTTTATGATGCAGGATGGGACTTGCTCTCAAGCAATCCCAGAGACTGAAAGTATGAAAGACCATTTGAAGGTGTGCTTAAAACCGCAAATACTCCTTCAGCAAACTCAAAGCCTCTGATATTTGCCTTTCTTTTATTTGCACTCACTACTGTTTGGGGTCAGTGAGTCTTTTTTGAAAGAAATTATCCAGCAAGGATGCATTACATTAATCAGAAGTGAGAGTAAATCCTTTTAGATAATTACAAAAGATTTGGATTTCAAATAAACGCTATTCAACTTTATATTCATCGAAGAATACTAAAAAAAGATTATTTATTTTTTAAAAAAAATGAAAAAAAATTACACCATTTACTCACCCTCAAGTTATTCTAGGTGTATATGACTTTAGTCTTTCAGATGAATATAATCAGAGTTATTTTAGGAAATGTTCTGGCTCTTCCAAGCTCTTAGAGATTTTGAAGTCCAATAAAGTGCATCCATCCGTCATAAAAAGTACTCCACATAAATCTGGGGGTTAATAAAGGCCTTCTGAAGCCAATCAATGCATTTGTGTCAGAAAAATATCCAAATTTAAAACTATAAACTGTAATCTTTAGCGTCTGCTAACTGGCGTTCCAGTAAATGACGTGGGACGCAGCGTTAGCCTTCTGGTGAGAATAAGCTAATCTCACGAGAAACAAGTTTTGTTTACGCCAAAGTAAAACCAGTCTCCTCTTGGCTTATGTCGAAATCCTCCAACATTTTTCATTACAAATTCTCATTTTGTACCTCTAAATTGCGATCGTTATTTTATTTTCCTCTCTTCTCACCAGAGCTTACGCTACGCCTACATCCTACGTCATCCGCTGAAATGCCACTCTCTCATTAACGCGCATACAACAGTTAGCAGAAGTTAGAGATTATGGTTTATGGAGTTTTAAATATGGATATTTTTCTTACACAAACGCATCGATTCGCTTCAATTGGCCTTTATTAACTCCTGGAGCTGTGTGGAGTACTTTTTATGATGGATGAATGCACTTTACTGACTTCAAAATTTCAATACCCATTCACTTGCATTATAAAGCTTGGAAGGGGCAGGATATTTTTTGGATATAGCTCCAATTGTATTTGTCTGAAAGAAGAAAGTCATATCAGGGCTCGAAAATAAGGAGTGCCACTAGGGGTCATCGGATGCCCATTTTCCACAAGTTGATATGATTCTTTAGGCTCTTAATAAAAAGTCTATAATATACTTTGGTTAAAAATTCTCAATGGTAGTGTAAAACAACACCCTTTTTAGCTTGCCAAAATCAGCTCTGCAAAAATCATCCTGTTCTGGTCGAGGCTGCTTTAAATGTTAATGAGCTCTGCTCGCCCCGCCCCTCTCTTCTCTCTGTGGAGTGACGAGCCTGTTTACTTTAGCTGCATTTAGCTGCTAAACTTGCTAACTAACACGTTATTAGGAAAGGCAATCGCAAAGATTCATTAAAAAAACCCTTATACTCACTTCTGCTGTAAGTGAAGCTGGATCACAAATGATTCGTGCGAACATAGACGTGTTTATGTAGATCAGGAGGCGCATTCCATTCACGAACAAACATAATCTACTGCATCTTCAGCGGCTCAGATGTCGGGAGTAAATGACGACCACTATGTTCACTATTACAACCAGCAATACAACACCTCAATCGCTCAGAGATATTCTTGTCTAACTTACATCCCTGCTCCGGCATCAAAACAATGTTGATTTAAGGCAGGCCTGAGGTAAGACGCTCATGTCAATCAACTATCGTGGGAGCGGCCTCTGTCGGTGTGACGCCACATCTGAGAATGGCTCAATTTGAAAAAGGGGATATTATTTTTACAGATGAATTAAAAACCACTGCATGGATTTTTTATCATTATAGGGTAGATGTGTACATACACTGCCAACACACAATAATTTTCAAACAACATGAAAAAGTGAACTTTGCATCCGATGACCCCTTTAACAGAGGCCAGAGACACTGAAGACGAACGCAAAGAGAAAAAATACTGTAGCAGGCAGACCAAGATCACTGTGCACAATGCGCGAAATATTGGTAATATTATCCAAAATATTGAAACTGTGGTTTATGTGAATGTATCTGTGAGGGGAACTTTGTAAAAAAAAAAAAAAGTTTACATGGCGTTTTCTTTTCATTTGCCCATGTATGATGTATTTAAAGTAGCCTTCATAAGCACAACGCTGCTTTGTTTACAGCGGTAACCATAGAAACGTAATATCACTCTCATTCCACAAGCGCCACCTGCTGGCAAAGACTTTCTTTCAGTCTGTCTGCCGTTTTTCCATAATAAAATATTAATAGAAACAAATAATGTTTGGACTTTAGTTAGGTTAGTAGATTTTGGTGTGGTATCGAAATTGGAATCGAGAATTGTACAATTTTATTTGGTATGTAAAATTTTGGTACAAGACATCCAAGCTTATTTATTAAAATAAAAGATAACATGAGTCAAAAACCAATAATAACAGCATCCATTTAATTTTTTTGTGGTATCGTTGAGCCCTGCCTATATACACCTAGGAAACTTGAGGGTGAGTGTTTTTAATTAACATGTTCAACATAATTCATACAGTAAATATTTCAACAACTGATCAAGTTGCTTTTTTAGCATCTGAGATGTTTAGTAAGTGGAAAGGTGTATTTCACAACATATGGTGATGATCTAACAGGTGTGGTTAGACTATAAACAGTATCTATTACCCGGGGCCTCACCGACATTACACATATGTAATTAACCCAACCACCTGAGAAATAGCCCTCGGAAAACCTATTATTTAGTCAGGCGTACAAGTGCAAATCTCACAGTTTTAGACAAATGATGATGCAGTTTGTCGTGGGTCTGCAGAGAATTCTTCTCATAGCATAAGAATAGAGCAATAACCCAAGCTGACAGGACGGTAAGTAGAACATTGTCATCAGGTTTGGATGACAGCTACAGAGAATAAGGGGAAATTGAGAAAACAGCATGACACACAAGGGGCCTCTCTGATGTGACACTGTTACATAAGCGTGGAGGTCGGAGACAGATTCTCGGCTTCTGCTGCCTTTGACTTTCACATGGGTGGGAGCATGCAAACACAACACGACACAACAGAAAGTGTGTTAAAACACACATTTGGAATCAAATTAAAACATCGAATTTAAACTCCCCCTCTTTTTTTTTTTTTTTATCAGGATGGATGCTTGCAGAAATAATTCATGACATCATTACACTCAGATCTCAGTAGCGAATAAAAATAGACGCGATTTCTAATTTGCAGAAGCCTATGTGTGGCCACACAGCCACAGAAAGATCCTTTCTCTCAGTCAGTAATAGTCTTTGCGCTCAAGTGTAGTGTAGTCATTAAGGATTCATTCTTTTATCTTGTCAGTAAAAAATTATTAGTCTGCAGCAGTGACCTCCTCTGAAGTCATAGTCTCATAAATGTGTGGAATAACTTTATAATGAAAAAACTTATATAACTTTTGGCACCAGAATTTTAAACCCTACTCGGTAATTTTATTCTAATAAAGATTAAAAGCTGGCTCCTAATATTTCCTAATCGGGTAGTCAAATAAACCTGGCTTTATATATTATGAATACTGAATACTGTTGCCACTTTTACAAGTCACTTTGGGTAAAAGTATCTGCTAAATGCATAAATGTCAATGTTAATGTACCAGTGGGTGTAAACTCTATACTGACCAGGGTTGCCAGGTTTCCACAACAAAACCCACCCAAAAACTAGCCCAATCGCATTTAGAAAGGGTAAAATACATGTTTTTAGTGAGGTTCCCCTGGTTTGTTTACGAATTAATGCCATGCAAACTGTTCAATCTTAATATTTTTCTACTTGGTTATATATGCTTCTCAAAGCACACTGAACACTGAAAGCACTATAATTCATTTACATACTGTATATATAGTAAATCTATGATTGCTGTTATTTAAAAAAAAAAAACAAAGATACAGCGCTGCGCTAACACACAATGCAACTGCACAGAAACGTATAACAAATAAAACAATAATAAAAATCATAAAATGGTGAAATACCATTATAATGGCTTAGAAATGTCTTATTCTTAAAGGAATAGTTCACCTAAAAATGAAAATTCTGTCATTACTCATCCTCATGTTGTTCCAAACCCGTAAGACCTTAATTCATCTTCAGAACTCTTGGATTTCATCAAAAATATCTTTATTTATGTTCCAAAGATGAACGAAGATCTTACAGGTTTCGAACGACATGAGGAGGAATAATTAATGAAAGAATTTTCGTTTTTGGGTGAACTATCTCTTTAACATATTCCAAAATGGCAGCATCCATGAGGGTGCGACCCGCTCTGTGTAAAATACATACAAAACTGAGACAATTTCAGCCTTCGTCTCATGTGAACATATATCATTTTAATATTTCTCAAAGGTGCTGTTAATTTTCTTACATGTACAACTTTTTAATCAGCAAAAATTGCTGAGTGCACCTTTAAGTTCACCTCAGCAGTTACCAATTATTTCATCTGTGCACCCTGCACTATCCCACTGTGTTTAAAATAGTATTTTAACAGATTTTCTATAAACCATATGTAAGAATACGCAAAAGACTGTTGGCGAGGCAGGAGCATAAACACAATCCAGAGATGAATGAGAAGTATTTCATTGTGGTGTCATCTTTGTTAATAACAGACGGTGGCTGTGGGACAAAGAAAGAAGGCGTTTCAGCACCCACAGCCGAAGATGGTTGAACTAACAGCGAAAAAGTTTCCAAATTCTTAAAAGAAACACCAGAATAAACTTACGATATGATATTTGAGGTGGATTTTGATGCACAGACACACAGCACTTACATGCCCACAACGTAATTATAATAAATCTGAATAAAATGAATCGCAAAACAAGTGCGCGTTGTATGCAAAATAGATGTAAAGTGTATCTCTTGTGCTTAAAATATTGTCATGGAAACCAGATGATGTTAAATCGTGAATTAAGCCAGTAGCCCGTGTAAAGCTGCTCAGGTTGTGTATTCCGACTTTCAGGCAAACAAACACACACCGCGTTTTGAACACACTTCTAATAGTCGCCTTTTCGCTTTAAGAATCTTCCCTGAGAGAAAAAGTTCTTCAAAATGTTTCACCAGAGCCCTCGAGTTGCTTTGTGGACTGGCAGAGCAAACAGATTTTATTGTTATCATCAATCCGAGCACTCATAAGTGCACAAACCCGCTGCAACTCACTCCAAGCAAGGTGTCCTCCTGCTTTCCAAGGCATTCAGTGCAGCGTTGCTAAGGCTTGATTGAAATAAAAACGTGAGCATGGTGTTCTTGAACACTTACCTGTTGTTTTTTACCGGCACTGTGTAGTTTTGGGTCTACCTGCTTTCCAATGTGCTGAAAATGGCGGATGGAGACTAGAGCTTATAGAGCTTCCCCAATGTAACTGGTCGGTCGGGTCGCAGATTTGGGAGAGGCACACGACCATCACGATGGGCCATTGGTGAAAGTAAAACTGGCGAAACCTGGACCATCACAAATCAGCTCATTCAATGGGACATGCTATGCCAAAATGAGCCTGGTTAGCATGGTTTAAATAACGCGTTCAATTGTACACTTTGCATATGGGAGACTGGGCTAATTGTCACTCTGGATAAGTTTATTTTTGTCCGTTTTTAAATAAAAACGTTTTCACATTTATTGCTCAGGCAAAAAAAAGACTTTTTTGTGATAAAATTACCCACTAATTATGATCAACAAATATTGTAATTAATAAACTGGCCCATTTATGAAAAAAACGTCCTTGTTAGGAGAGTTTTATGGTCTTAAATTATGCAAATGCGGCTTAAATGTGTTCACTTCTTATCAAACAACTAGGCTATAGCAAAAATGGTTTTCAATTTTTAGTTTGGAGGATCTTAAATTAGAATATTAGTGACTCTGGACCACAAAACCAGTCATAGGGAGTCAATTAAAATTTTTTTTATAAGATTTATACATAAATAAGCTTTCCATCGATGTATGGTTTGTTAGAATAGGACAATATTTAGCTGAGATACGACTATATGAAAATCTGGACATCTGAGGGTGCAAAAAAATCAAAATATTGAGAAAATCGCCTTTAAAGTTGTCCAAATAAAGTTCTTAGCAATGCATATTACTAATCAAAAATTAAGTTTTGATATATTTACGGTAGAAAATGTACTAAATATCTTCATGGAACATGATTTTTGGCATAAAAGAAAAATGTAATTTTGGCCAATACAATGTATTTTTGGCTATCGCAACAAATATACCCATGCTACTTACAGCTGGTTTTGTGGTCCGGGGTCACTAATAGAATAATAGACTTATGATTCAAAACTACAGAAGACCTTGTGACAGCTTTCACAAAATTATTGGGGAAAATTAGTTAATATATTGTTTTATTAATAAGAAGTTTCAACAAAGACTATGAAAATTAACCTGGTATATAGCAAATTATCAGATCATAAATCCAGAATTGTCTCGGTTTAAAATATACTGTGTAATGACATTCAGAGATTATTGCTTTTTCCATTCATCTTGCAGCTCTGCCATTTCCTGCATTTTAAAATAAAATATTCTGTTTAGAATGCAGAAATCGCACTGAGCCTTATATTTCATCAGCTCTCTCTGAACATATACTGGATATAATAAAACAGGGTGTTATAAAATAATGCAACATGACAAGGAGTATTTGAAATGAATAATGCCCTAAAAAGAGATCAGTATACAAGTATAATATAATAAAAACTTACAAAGTAGGTAAAGAACTAATCTGAAGTGCATTACATTTAACTGTAAACTCAAAATACACAGTTTCCCTAATTGGATTTTTCCCCTTACATCCCAATTGGTCTAAACGCTTGTAGTAATTTCGGCCACTGGGGGGCACTGCTAATTTTAGTCCTTAGAGTTTGATGCATTTGAATCTGTCTCTTATGTTCATATCTAACAGTACATTTAACATTTAAACGTGTAGGATACTTAAATATTGTAGCATAACATCCTGATCGATAAATATGCATAAAGTTCTTCTGTTCTCTGAGAGAGTTGTCAACATATGTGTCTGTTCCACATGCACAGTCTACATCCTAAATAAATCCAGAACCAGCGTTTCCTCTGCATGTTCCACACATGGACAGCATTTCTCTGCTTGACCCTACATCCATTGTGAACATCCTGGACAACATGTGCTAAACACACGTGGGTGTATGATACTCACAGACAGTTCTAAAGCAGTAACATGTCCATAAGGTGTCTGCATTCATTTGCATACTTTAGAATGTGGATTACTTTATGGATTATTGTGATGTTTTCATCAGCAGTTTGGACTCTCATTCTGACGGCACCCATTCACTCCAGAGGACCTGTTGGTGAACAAGTGTAATGTTAAATCTGTTCCGATGAAGAACACATCTACATCTCTAATGGCTTTTACAGTGCTTCATTTGACCTCTTTGTATCATTATGCTGTTGTTGAGGACTGAGATTATGCTTTAATTCTACACCAACACTCACCAGATTCAGCACATTTTTCTTGACCTGGCTCTGTCCGTGGAGCCCACAGTGATCAGAATCATTAGAGAGAAGAATGCCGTGTCCAGAGGCAGACCTCGGCTGATCCCTCCTGAAAAGCACAAGGACTCTAAACAATAACAGTGTTGAGGGCGCACACTGAAGGTATTAGACTGCATGCAGTGCAGAAAGTATGTGGCACCCTGGGCACCACTGGATGTCTAGGCTCTTCTAGATCATCCACAGGTTTCTCAGAATGTTCAGGGACAGACTGTTCATACTTTGCGATACTGATACAACATACCAGGCTCCAAGCGAGGAACGCAAAAGTTACAGGTTATTTATAAACACATGAGAAGAGTTTTGATATCCTGTCAGAAAAGCTGCACAGAAAAAACATATGTATACATAATGCAAGGCAAGGAAAGGCAAGGCATGCTTATTTATATAGCACATTTCATACACAAAGGTAATTCAAAGTGATTTACATAGAAGTAGAATAATCATAAAAACAAAAAAAAAAAACAATAATCACAAAAAAGGAAGTAGAATAATCATAAAAACAATAATCACAACAATTAAAAAACCTAAAATGATTTAAAAAATTTTTTATTTAAGACAGTTAAAAATAGAAAGGGATGCAGCTCAAAATCCAATACCACAAGGTAAAGATCTACTTCTTTGTCCAAAAAGACCTTATATTTTATATACCCATGATCAAGTGATTTCAGCAAAAAAAAAAAAAAAGAAAAAAAAAGCAGGACAACAAATGGTTGTATTTCTGTATTTCTTTCACAAAAAAAAAATAGGGTTAGACTTTATTGCTGGCGAAGTAACATTACATTGTATGTAAAGTAATATTAAATATAATTAATTAAATGTTGTGTTTGTCAAACCACTGACAAATTTGTTATTAACCACCCAGCCAAATTTGAATGATAAAAGTAAATAAAATAAGTTATAGAAACGCTAGGGGCGTCGGTTCTTAAACAACGCCTGCTCGCGGGAAACCTGCGGTCTCTCTCAACCGTCAAATACAGCACAACCTGAATGGATGACCGAGCTGTTTCGTAAATTATCACAGACAGGTAATATGCATTTACATGACGAAGGCATAGCTAACGGTAATGACAGTAACTCGCGATATGAGTGGTCGAACCACTAATGCTAATGCGCACTAGTTGTTATTAAATATGTATGACCGCTTTAGATACGTTGACGCGTCCGCCATCTTGGAACGGTATGTCGTCACGCACAAAAGTCCTGAAGAAACTGGATAAAGTTTCACATGTAAGAATGTGTTGGTTTGTATTGTTAAAACTATAAGCTCAATGTTACAGGGTTTTAAACTAAAGGACCATTTATGGGTCAATATCACCATAGAGTGCCTTTCAACCCTGACAATACTGACAATTTTGGTCCGTATTTCCCATTCGCTTTGTCATGTCATAAATAGTAGACATTAAAGTACTATAGTAACATATTAGCTGAGCTCCCACACATTTTTTTAGATAATTATGGGCCATTATTTGAAAAATAAACCATATGTCCACCCTGACAGGGACATATTACTGTTAAATACGTTTTCATTGCAATATTAAGATGCAAAGATATTTTCTGTAAGGTATGTTCCTTTCCTAAACAGGGTTATTTGTTTGCGTTTAATTTATAAATGCAAAAAAGATTTTATGTAAACCATGTGTTTTTAAAGAATCTCACAATTCGCACATGTATTTTTTTTATATATGGAGAAAAATGTGATATCTGGATGCAGTTTTTTTCGTTTGCATGTTATTGCCTCCACACCTAGCTATTGAACACACTTTTTATTATTTTAAATTATTACTTAAAATATAATTTTAAAATATCAAAATGACAGGGTGGACCAGCACATGACAGGGTGGACACACAAATCATATCAAAATATGACAATGAAACATTTATTCAACTTAGAAAAAAAGAATAAAATAATAATTGTCGTTTTAGTTTTTAGCAATATTAACTACAAATTAATGCTATGTCCACCCTGTCATGTCTAAGTGGCCGACAGGGTGGACATTTTGAGCTTCAATTAGCATATTAGCTTACAAGAAACTGTGACTAGCTAAATAGTTAGTCTGGTTGTTGAAGAGAATTTGGTATATTTTGGTACATCTTTTGAAAATACTTTATTTTAATCACTTCTGGCACATTTTATGGCGACAGGGTGGACATGTTAAGCTTAGGAAAAGCAAGTAAGCAACCTTGTACAAAGAAAATTTGTCAATTTAAAAGTCACCAACTTACTCACCTCAGCCGCTGAAATTCCGGCCACTGAAGAGACAAAAAATCTGTTGTCCAGATGTCACTAAAGGGACGGCCTTTTCTTAAAGAAGCGGACTCCACAATACAACAGGGTGGACAACCATTTAAGGGACATGGACAAACTCTTCTTTTTTATTAAATAAAAATATCATTTTTACTACCAAATGGTCAATACACTCAAATTGAGTAATGTCTTATTTAACAAAATATTAATAGGAGAACAAAATTGTAAAAAATATATTCTACTCTCATTAAAATTTAATGAGCAGTGCATGGGACATAGCAAAATAACACACATCCTCCTACACAAAAATATTGAAAATGATTCTAAAGAGCCAAGTAATGCTTTTGTTATGAATATAAAAACTTATCCTAATATAACACACCCTTTTATAGTCATTTTTATGTTGTTATCATGGCAAATTAGTTATGTACAGGACACCAAAAGGCACCCAAAAAGCACCAAAAGTGCTTTCGAGTGTTCATGGACTTTGCTTCAGTGCGCCATGAAGACAAAAAAATCCTGAACACAAAAATGGTGAAAAACTGAAAAACTCCAGAGTTCAGTACTACATAGGTCACAGTCTTTGTAACGTGTTTTTGGCAATACATTTCTAACACTTATAATGTGTTTAGAATCAATTCTCTGAACTGCTTTTACACAGACTTTGAGGTGATGTTTTGTGATCATGCTAGTAATGCTCTTTTTCAGCAATCTGGATCAGATCATTGTTGTCCTGACAGACCCTCCAAAGTCTTACTCAAAGTTCACATGCCCATAAATTTCACATGGCAGATGAAGAGCTTTTTGATAGGATTCCCACAGCACATCCTTCAAGACGCCATTGAGTTGAAGAGATTGATCTGATGGGGCCGAGGGGTCGATGCGTCTGAATTTTCGTAAAAAAATATATTTAAAAGAGACTCTGAATGCAAGCTTCAGATACTAGAAATAGTCCGCCACGTCAGTGACAGCACCAGATCGTCAAATTCAAAATAGGTCGGAAAAATACCAAGGGACCGCGTGTGCTCTTCAGGAGGAAACTGGGATTACAAAGACTTAAGCGCTTTCAAAGCACCATGGTGAGTGCACCAAATACATAAGTGTGAGGAAATGCAAACTTGTAGGGGGCTTCAAACACTACAGCATCTTGAGAGAGCTTCTCGACGCTAAGAACATCCAGTCAACGGCTGTCTTGTCATCAGAAACAGGTTTTTACTGAAAAAGCAAGACGGCTAACCTAGATCTGCTGAGCAAAAACAGGCTAGTTAACAAGCGTATTGTTCTAACCCATTGTGACAGCTGAGGCTCAGCCGCACGTGCTCCGTTCGAGACCACAGCGTGTACTGAAGGCTTTGATGAAAAATGAATCCGATTTTAAGTTTAATGTGAGAGCACAACCTTCAAATTTAGTTTTAGGGTCAGCTGCTTTTGAAATAGCATATGTTGACATAGCATATGTCGACAGTGAATGTCTTAACCACATGCTGCACATATCTTCTCATTAAAGGAGCGGTCTAATGCTATTTCATGCATTCTGACTTATTTACACTGCGAGTTGGATTCTAAATGCTAAACATGGCTAAAGTTTCAAAACACAAGTTGGATGTATGACGGAGTATTTCTGTGACAAATACACTCCTTCAGGGCTCGTATAAGTTTCGTAAAGTTTTTTTTTTTTGAGTATATCCCTGTATGACATCATAAAGGGCGGAATTCCTTGTATCCACTTGTTCAGGATGAGTGCGTTCATGCATCAACCAGAGCAAGAGCACACCCATCAATGTGTGTGTTTCTTTCGGGTTACAGAAGTTGTCGGTAGCGCTGCACAGGATTTGGTCAAAAAGGATTTGTCATTTTGTTTTTAGACCACAAAATTAACAATGTCACCAAAGAAGTGTTTTCTCAATGGAAGCCTGTTTGCACCACTGAATAAAAAACAAAAAAGGTATATTGCGAAATCTAGTAATCAAAACTTTTTCTCGCAATTGCGAATTTATATCTCACTGACTTTTTTCTTAGAATTGTGTGATACAAACTTGCAATTCTGACTTTTATTCTTAGAAATATGATATAAACACTTGCAGGTTATAGTCAAAATTGTGAGATATAAACTCGTAATTCTGACAAATGAAGTCAGAATTGCATGATATAAACTCGCAATTGCGAGAGATAAAGAGAAATCGCAATTCTGACAAATAAAGTCAGAATTGAGAGACACAAACTCACAATTCTGACTTTTTTTCTCAGAATTGCTACTTTATGTCTTGCAATTGTGACGTTTTTCTCAGAATTGCACTGTGTGTAATTATTATGTATATAAATACACACAAATTAATGTATATTATAAAATAAATGTTTTTTATGTACAAAAGATTATTTATAATATAAATTATATAAAACTTAAAAATATATACATGAATGTGTTTGTATTTATATACTCATAATAGTTACACACAGTACACACATATATATTAGGCAAACTTAAACTTTTGTATGCGATTAATCGCCCTAAATTACTGATATTCACTCTCCAGAGAATCTGTCTGCACTGGTTTGGTTGGGTCAACTTAAAATAATTTGTTACCCTGCTGCCTTAAAATTTTTAGTTCAGTCAACTCAAAAAAGTTTATTCAACTTGAAATGTTAAGTTAAACTAAGTGACAACTTAACTTGATTCAACTTAAAATTTTAAGGCAGCTGGGTTACTTACCCAGCTTTTAAGTTTAACAAACACAAATAACCTAAGTTGTCACTTAGTTCAACTTATTTTCAAGTTGACTGAACTTAATTTTAAGGCAGCAGGGTAACAAATTATTTTAAGCGGACTCAACAAATGTGTTTTTTGTTTTTTTACAGAGTGGAGATTGCTGATCCTTGGCCATTCTAACAATTACAACAGGGTTCCAGCCCTATGTACTCGAACCCCTAAAAACAAACCCAACCCGATTGACAGGACAATATCCGTTTCACCCATCAAATGAAATTGAGACGTGTTTTGGAGCGTTCCGTGCAAGTGCTTCAGTTTCTGCACAAATACGCGAATGAAATAAACATGACGAAGCAGCAAAGATTCCACAGTGAAGTTAACATATTTTATTTCTTTAAGTGCCATTCATGCATATCGGGGGAAGGGGTGGTATTGACAATCCTAATGACACTTCAGAGTTATTTTACAGCACTAAAACCAATACAAAGATAAGCCGTGTCATCTTATTGGACAGCAAAAGTAATAAACCGTGCAATAACAAAAAGGACGAAAAGGGGAAAATAAAGGAAACAACAAATACAAGTAATGACCAGGACAAAATCAAACAGAAAACAAAGATTAAAATAGAATATAAACACTGAAACACTGAATGTTGAACCATAGTACAGGTAAAAGGTAGTGTCACACAAAAAGCCAACGCATTTTCATCACATATATACAATATAGATATATACATACTGTGTCACCCTTGGATTGGACAATAACAAAATACTCTGTATTCATCTCCCTCTTTTCTTTCGCAGGTGAACCCGAGCCCTTGCCTTGATCCCTCACCACCCCAGAGGAAAAAAGGACAATCGAAAAGACACATATTTACAATAAGCACAACAACACACCAACAATGAATAAAATAGGCTCCAAATACCAGAACTTGTTGGCAGTTTTCTCCCGTAAATGTAACAAGGCTTCTCAAATCTTCCTTGATTACAGTAATCTCTCTGGCAGATGCATCCCCACTTGTTTTTAGTTTTTTTTTCTTTTGTTTTACGAAAACTGAGTTGTCTTTAAACAGTTAAAACTTTCACACGACACAAACACGAAATCAAAGGAGCAATGTTTTTCCTTTTTCTTTTTTCAGAAAAAGAGGAAGAGAGAGAAAGAGAGAGAGAGAGAACTCATCACCTGTCCAGCTCGTATTCTCTTGCGCTCCCTTGACGCTCCGAACCTTCAGACTTACATTACCCTTCACCTGGGAAGGACACCGATTACCTGCTGCCTTAATGTTGCTAAATTAAACTCGCTCTCTTTGGCAAACAAGAGATCCAAACACATCACTACCACGAACAAATTGGCAATACGTACGAAAGATTTCCAACCGAAAACCGACGCTCCTTCTGTGGTCGACATCCAGACAAACCATGATCGAGGGTGAACACCACAGCCACGCTGAGGGTGGATCAATGCTCGAGTTAATGAACGACGTGAGCACTTGTGCTTCTGAATTATTTTCAAAGTGCACAAATGGCCAGATTAAAGCTCTCGAAGCTCCTTGCATGACAAAACACTGGCGACTAGGTGAACGAGGCTCGTGAACACTTCAACAGTATCCAAACAAAAACAGGAGATGGAGAGAAACGAAGAAGAAAAAAGGATGCAGGGAGCCAAAGCAGATTTGGGCAATGAAGCTTAGCTTAAGAACAACGTGCACAGCGCCGCAGTCAAACTAAAAACACAGACGCTGAACAGTCTGTCTAGGGTAAAGTGGATAACAGTTCTGTCCTCGTTTGCCTTCCTTGCAGAACCAAACAATGTGAGCAGACTCACAAATTCAGCATCATTGCCAATTGAGTTGGATTTCTCGGTTACGTTAGGCTTCAATAATATGGTTTCGGCAATTTAAACACCATTAACATCAGAGAATCTGATGACTGACACATGGATATGTAACAAACTACATATCTGATGGTGGACAGTGAAGAATCAGGTTGAAATGTCATGAACATGGGTTTCTTTACCATTAAAATAGTTTTAGATTGAATCTCTCAAACGATTAATCGCATCCAAAATAAACGTTTGCGTTCACACACTACATGTGTGTGTACTGTGTATATTTATTACGTATATGGGTCAATGACGTGACACCTAAATTTTCTGTCCGACTGCATTTTTTCAGTTACAAATTGGTTTAAATGCATTATAAAGATGCCATATATATGAAGTATCTCTCATATGTGTGTCTCAAAAAATGATTAGTTATTTGTAATTTTTCTGTTATTCAAAGTGTCAAAATATCATGTGGTACGACCGTCTGGCCATAATTGTTGTGTTGGAAAAAATTGCCCTAAATTTGTTTCAGATTGTTTTGTAATCCTGCATAAAATTGCAAAGCATTTGTATTTATATTTCCATCATAATTTACAAACAAACTTTGTCCGATGATTTCCATTTTATGAAATATCATGTGGTGCGACCATCAAGAAACTACCATTTTGAGACTTTTATGTTGAAATCCATTCAAAGATGGGACTTTGCCTCATCTAGCAATTTGCCAATGACCCATGGAAGCATCAAAAAAACAAAACAACAAATTCTGTTTTGTTTTTTATTAATGTGTCCTGAAGGATCACTGTAGCGCCTTGGTTCAAGCGGCACGTGAACCGATCATCTCTTTATCTTTACTAGTTATAGCACGAAATAAACATGAATGAACATCAGAAGGTATCTTGTTTCACCAGTGAAAAGATGTCAAAACACATTATTTTCTTTTTTAAGTTCAAGTCCACCGACTTTAATATACCCCTGTCTGGTTTGTTTGTCAGACAAAACGGCATATTTGGCGTTATGTTTGGTCAAATCGCCTGTTAATCAAATTCTCAGCGAAGGGTCAATTGAGCAGCCAAGACTGGGCAAAGTTCAGAAATAACTGGGACTAAAGAAATGCCTACAGATTTTGCCATTTTAAACATTTTTTTCATTAGTTTTATGCAATTTAAAGGAAAAATAAATCTGCTAACTGCATTTAAGAAGGCAACTCTGAAATTATAAAACAAAAATATGAGATCATATTTACAACATTTTCGAAATAAATGCAGACACTTTGTTTGTAAGAACATCTAAGGAAATTAATGAATTTTTACATAAATCATGGTCGCACCACACAACATTTTTTAAGGCTACTGCCAATTCATTGAGATGAATAAGCACTGAAACTTAATTTTAAGTTAATTAACTCTTTTTAAAATTTTAATATTAATTTATGTGTACACAACATTCTTAATGTTTGAACAATTACAACATGTATATATATATATATATACACACACATGAAGAGTTCAGATGCAAAACCAGCTAAATCCATTTGACGTCTTTCTTTAAAAAATGCATTTTTATCAGGCTCAGATGTATAGGTTTCTATGTAAGTACTGGTACTTCTGATTGGGCTGAGGCTGGTGTTTTAGCGAGTTTGAAGAAGGAGTATTTGATGGACTTATAATACAGTATGTGTCGAGAGCATTCACTCAGTATCATTATATCATTTTTGACCGAGATGGCTTTTAGCTGGTTTTGCATCTGAACTCTTCATATACACATACATATACATATACATATTTATTTTGTATTTTAAAATTGGCATGTCGAAAATCCTTATACATCAATGACCCATATATAAACACGCAAACATTTGTTGTGTAAAAGTACGCAAACTTTTACTTTGGATGCGATTAATCGCGAATAATTGTTTTGCGGCCCTACTCGAAACCTTTCATATTTAACCCCAAAATAAAAACTTTTTTAGGACCATTAAGATTTTCTATTCAAGTGTTTTGTTTTATTTTATAGAAAAAAATGGAAAAAGTCATTACTAGTAATGTAAGGGGGAAAAAAAGCTAAATAAAGTGTTTTTTTTAATCAGTATTTATTATACTGCCTTTAAGCTACATTTTATGATTTTTCTCTGATTTCATTAATAACAAAAATACTGCATTACAGTAATGGAAAAATGACTAATGAATCATTGCTGAGAGTAATGGGAATTAAAACAGACAAATAAAGTAAAATGTCTGAACAGATTACATTAATGAGAATTTTGGAGGGGAGATTTATTTGCCATGATAAATCCAAATGATCCTAAAAATATTCTTCTTTACGTAAACCATTTTTTCCCCCTTGATTCTTTGAGGTTTAAATGCGTTTTTATGAAGGACAGGACAAACATGTTAAAGGCAGGGTTCATGACATTAAGGACTTCAGGGATCAAAGCCCAATGTCAGTGACTAGTGTAAATACTTTGAAAGTTAATAATACTGAAATACCAAAAAAAAACA
Source organism: Labeo calbasu (assembly GCA_019740295.1). Classification (NCBI taxonomy): domain Eukaryota; kingdom Metazoa; phylum Chordata; class Actinopteri; order Cypriniformes; family Cyprinidae; genus Labeo; species Labeo calbasu. The sequence continues at coordinate 18,000 of JAHKKF010535692.1, read as the reverse complement.
TGATTGTCATAAGATCACTTTTCAAAGTCTTTTAGCACTTACACTTTGACGAAAAACAAAAAAGCCCATAAAGATGACGGAAAACCACCAAGGTGTGCGTAAACGTTCAAGCTTTGAGAAACAGATCCACTCCTTCCCTTTCCAACCACATTTTATGGCTTTTCTAAACCAGCACTGCACTCTACAATTTGGTCTAATGGAAGTGCAGCTTGATTCTCACCGAGAAATACCCTGCTAAAGTTCAAAAGCCTGGACCTATTTCTAATTTGGGTTCTGCTATTTTAGTCCAGATCTTGTGCATTAGTTTTGTGCTCTTCAAAAGAGATGATTGTAATCACTGATAGCCCTAAATGAATCATATTGCACAAACACATCGCTGATAGAATAAAACGACACTGTGGTTTGTAAAGTTAGCAGACGCTTTCGACTAAACTCCTTATAGACTGTAGTATGCTAATTATAGTGAAAGTTGCCATCTAGTCTGAATGTGTGATTTTAAACGTTGCACCACTTCCTAGTGGCAGAAATTCAAACGCAGCAGTTAACATTCCTCCAAAATAAGGCTATTAGTGTATCTAAATATTTGAGTCATCTCCCTTCACTCGTTACTACGCTACACCCAGCATTCAGAAGCTAAACTGAAGGTAGGCTCTCTGCAAAAAGTCCTTGTCAGTGCAGCAAAGAGCAAGCGATTTCATGTGTTGGTCCTGGGGTTAAAATAAAGAGGGCTCTTTTATTGTGGACCATTAAGTAAATGTGCCTTGATGTGATTTTCATCTCCTTCTCTGTAAAGAGGCAGATTTCACAACATGAACCGGGCTCTCCGTTATCCCACAAACCTCCGGTTTGAGCGATCGCTCCTAAACGGCGCTTGAAATTTTCAGCGGCAGGTCCTGAGGGCTTTAAATGAACTTAAAAGCGATGCAGTCCGATCGGGAGACTACACGTTGATGGCCAACAGGATGAGGATTGTACATGCAAACGCAAAGCGATGAGGGGAAGAGTGAGGTCTGGATCGATATCATTTTCCGACACACACGTTCAGACTCGCCTAAAACTATTAGTGACAAAAAACATGACACACTTGAGACAGCAAAGATACACAAGTACAAATACTGCAGGTAATGTGGTTTACACGTTTCGCTATGAGCCTTAGCGATCAGTAAAATCGTCTGGAATCGGATTCGGATGCATGTCGGCATATTACAGTGTGTAGGGTCAGAGGAGCAAAGAAAGGGCTACTTGTGCCAGAACGGCAGGTGCTTCGAGGGTCACATTACCTGCGCCTCTTCTGAAAAGTGGCCTGCGTCTCAGAGGAAGTTTCACAACACAAATGAGGGAGCCAATCTTGTCTGCTAGGCAGTCGAGGCCTGAGTTAGTCACCATGAGAGGGGAGAACAAGCCGGACGTAATCACTCGAAAAATCACAGAACGACGGTTGAAGAGCAGGGGCGAGCTTGGCGGGTTTGCAGAGAGGCTGTGGGTTGAGAGACATTTTGACATAAACATGAACCACTTGCCCCTTGGACAAGTATAAAAGCGATCACTTAAACATGTCCTAGTAAATGTGATTGTCTTCAAAGTAATATCTTTTTTTGTTTGTTTTTGTTTCATAAAAACACCAGGAACACAGGAGTCTCTTTCGGGTCATAATGAACAACACCTGCACTATTTTTCAAGTGTCCCATTCCAATCTGCCTTCTGTCACGGGCATGCAGACACCTCAGGTCCAGCCCTCTTGCTCTGTAACACAAACACTCTGCCTCCATTCGCTCCTCTCTCGTTTTGTCTGCGCCGCTCTTCGTTCTCGGGACTGGGTTAGACGATGGAGTCCCAGTCGAAGTCGTCCTGGATGTCGTCGGCGGGCATGCGGCGTATCTGGAAGTTTCCAGCAGGCATCATATGCTGCTGGTTCATCTGAGCGTGATGGCCTGAGGGCAGAGCAGAGGGGAACTGTCACGACGTACAAATGCTTCTGCAGGCAGAGATTTTTTAGGAAAATTGTATTCCTACTCATATTGTGGAAATATGCAATAAAAACTGCTAATTAATCATAACAAGGTTCCCTTGTGATCCTTAAGCAGACGTGGTGTCAGTAAGGCATTCATTACTCACGCTCATGTCATTCCAAACCTGTAAGAGCTTCATTCATCTTCTGAACACAAATTAAGATATTTTTGATGAAATGCAACTGACACGTTTAAGACTCAGAAGGTTCCATATCAGAAAGGCAGATTTTTGCTTTCTTTGCACACAAAAAGTATTCTCGTCGCTTTATGAAATTACAGTTGAACCACTAATGTCACATGGACTATTTTAACAATGTCCTTACGACCTTTCTGGGTCTTGAACATGTCAGTTGCTGTCTATGCAGGGTCAGAAAGCTCTCAGATTTCATTACAAATATCTTAATTTGTGTTCTGAAGATAAATTAAGGTCTTACAGGTTTGAACAACACGAGGGTGAGTAATTAATAACAGAATTGTCATTTTTGGGTGAACTAACCCTTTAAGGCATCATTCACAACCTTAGCTTAAATTATGTGGAATAATGTTAATCAAAATTAATACTTGGATACATTAAACTGACCAAAAGTGATAGAAAAGACATGTATATTGTTTAAAAAAATCTACATCAAATAAATGTTTTTTTTTTTTTAATGTTATTAAAGAATTGATATATACATACATATATATATATATATATATATATATATATATATATACAAAAAAAAATAAAAAAAATAAAAATAATAATAATAATAATAATAAAATAAAAATAAGCAATAAACATAAGTTTTTGTTTGAGTAAGATTTTTATGGTTTTTAAAGAAGTCTCTTCTGCTCACCAAGCCAGCATTTATTTGATCCTAAGCACAGTAAAAACAGTAAAATTTTGAAATATTTTTACTATTTAAAATGTTTTCTATTTAAATATATTCTAAAATGTAATTTATTCCTGTGATTTCAAAGTTGAATTTTAGCATCATTACTCCAGTCACATGACCCTCTATTCTAAAAATTCTAATATTCTGATTTGCTGCTCAAAAAACATTTATTATTATTATGCTGAAAACAGCTGAGTATAATTTTTAATAGGTTTCTTTGATGAATAGAAAGTTCAGAAGAACAGCATTTATCTGAAATAGAAATCTTTTGTAACATTATAAATGTCTTTATCATCACTTTTGGTCAATTTAAAGAATCCTCGCCAAATAAAAGTATTAATTTCTATAATTTCTTCCCCGAAAAAAAAAACATATTGACTCCAAGCTTTTAAATAATAGTGTATAATGTTACAAAATCTTTTTATTTCAGATAAATGCGGAACTTTGGATCTATTCATCACAGAATCCTGAAAAAACTCAACTGTTATAAATATTGACAATAACAGTTGATTGATAATAAATGTGTCTTGAACAGCAAATCAGCATATTAAAATGATTTCTGAAGGATCATGTGACACTGAAGACTGGAGTAACTGCTGAACATTTAGCAAAAAATTTACTGTTTTTGCTGTACTTTGGATCAAATAAATGCAAGCTTAGTGAGCAGAAGAGACCACTTTAAAAAAAAAAAAAACATTAAAAATCATACTGTTCAAAAACTTTTGACTGGTAATGTATAATTTAAGCCCCCCCCCCTAATCCCAAGTATGAGTAATAGTAATACCTATGATGATGGTATCACATAAAACACTGGATGCTTTTTAAAAGAGGCCATATCGTTGTTATAAGAGCTGAAAAAGACAAGGACCTGTCATAGTGGGGCCAGCGCTGCTCATGGGCGGCATATGAGGATATCCCGGCGGTCCCATCATAGAACTTAAGCTCTGTCTCGAGTCCATGTACATGTTTCCTGAAAAACAAACTGATGTTACTATGTTATTATTGTGGCAGTCTTCACATGTGACACCGTGAATGTTTGCAAAGAATAGGTCCGAATTACCTGTGTTGATGTGCGGGCTGGGCTTTGCATGCATGGAGCCGTGGCACACCGGAGGCTGCACTGCCCCTTGTGGCTGGATTCCAGTGCGAGCAAAGAACTGATTGATGGAGGAGCAGAGGTCTGCCATCTGAGTGGGCTCGAGAGACCAGTTATTCAGCTCCGCCTGCCTCATGCTCTCTTTCAAACCTTCAGAAAAACAGTGACAGCTTATTTAATCACTCTGTGCAGCCGATTTCTCAAAACTAAAATGCAACGCCTTAAAGCATTGCAGATCTATGGCTACTGTTTTAAAATTACATGCACAATAAGTATACAGAACAAAGCACAGAAATAGCTTAATAGCTACTTTATTCAAGTTAATAAGCAACATTGATGATAGTCAATAAAATGTGTTTTTATTGTTAATTTTTTAAAAGAAACACTAACCAATGTTATTAAAAAAGGCTACTTTAAAGATAGTTTGGTCACACTTTATTAATTAAGAATGTATAATATGGTCATGCAGAATATGTGCTTTGTAAGTACTAATTAACAGCCAATAATCTAGTAATATGCATGCTAAGTGTTACTGATAATTCTTTCTTTTTTTTTTGACTTAATTACTACAAAATTTAGCTTAACACACAATTAAAATCAAAAATATTATATAAATATAATATATAAATATTGTTAAATTTATATTTTTAAAAAAAAGAAAACATTTTAATTTTATTACTGAATTATTTAAGAAATAAATAATTTAATTTAAATACATATTAGCTGCAATTCAGTGTGCATGAAGTAGCTAAACATTTAATCTTTACTGACAAACAATTTAAAGAATTGTTTTATTATAAATAAGTAAAACATTTAATAACTAATGAAATAATTTACTATTATAATATAATACAATAGAACTCACAATTTATCATTATTAAATAATTATTATTTAGTCTTGGGGAAAAAAACAGGTTAACAGCTCCTTTGTTCAAGTTAAAAATTTATTTATTTATCTAATTTTTTAGTTTAACTACAAATATTTAAAATTAAAATATTATATATATATATATATATATTTATTTTTTTTTATTTCATTACTGAAACAATTTAAGAAAAAAATAATTTATATAAATATTTAAATAGCTGCAATTCACTGTGCATAAAATTTTTAAATTATCAAAATATTGAACTCTAATTTTTCTTTAGCACTTAGTCTCTTGAAAAAAAAAGCTTAATAGCTTCCTTGTTCAAGTTAAAAAGCAACATTTTCTGGTGATGGTCAATTAAAATGTGTTTTTTTATTTTTATATATAGTTAAACTAAAAAATTAGTTCAAAACACATTTAAAAAAATTAATTTATAAACATAATATATAAATATTGTTATATTTATATTAAAATGAAATGTAAATATGTACATTTAAATTAAATATACATTTTAATTTTATTACTGAAATAACTATTTCAGAAAAATAAGTAAAATAAATGTTTAAAGAGTTGCAATTCAGTGTGCATTAAGTAGTTAAATATATAATCTTTATTGCCAATTTGAAGAATTGTTTTATTAATAAATAATAAAAACCATTTAATAACTAATGAAATAATTTACTGTTATCAAATACCACTTTTCATCATTACCACACTACCACAATTTATCATTATGATATATCATATCATGTGGAAGCAGTACAAAATTAAAAATGTAAAATAGCAAAATTATGAACTCTTATCTTTCCTTTAGCATTTAATCTCTTGGGGAAAAAAGCTTAACAGCTCATTTGTTCAAGTTAAAGCAACAAGTTCTGGTGATAGTCATTTAATTTTTTTTTTTTTTAAATAACGAAACACTAAGCAATGTTCTTTATTCAAAAAGCTTTAACGATACTTTAAAAAAATTAACTCAACAGACATTTAAAATAAAAAAAACATTATATAATTATGTAAATGTAACATAAATATTGTCATTTTTATATATAACATTTTAATTTTGTTACTGAAATAATTATTTAAGAATAAAGTAATATGTTTTATTTATTTAAGAATTACTTTATTTAAGAATAAGGTAAAAATACTTTATTTATTGTTACTTTATTTAAGAATAAAGTAATACAATTTGAAGAATTGTTTTAATAATAAATAATAAAATAACTAATGAAATAAATTACTATGATCAAATACACCTCACAATTTATCATTAATATATATCATATCAAGTGGAAGTAGTACAAAATTAGGCGTTTAAATTACCAAAATAATGAACTCTTATTTCAATAGCACTTATTCTCTTGAGAAAAAAAAAAAAGGACAGTGAATTTAATGTATAAACACGCATTTTGCTTATACCTTGGAAGGGTGACAGATCAACATCAGCCCAGTTGTAGCTGCTGGCGATGCGGCAGCTTTCTTTTAGCGCATCCAGGTTGGGGTACCAGTCACTGGGAAGACCTGCAGACAAAACAAGAAGGTAGTGAAGGCCACAGCATAACTCATCTGGATGTGCATTTCCTGTTTGAGGCAGCAGGGGGAGCCATAACCCTCTGCTACAGGCCTGCTCTCTGAAGTGTGCTGCACTTGCTTTGTTCTCATTAGAGTGAGCTGTATAAATCACCCAGTGATTTACTGCTGACTGCTCCAAAGTTGCCATAAATTTCTTAATCTAAAACAAATGACTGTTAGAAGAGGCCTGAATAAATCGGCCTGTCAGGGCAATGCCAGTGAGGAAGGAAGTATGCTGAGGGTTCGAGACAGAAAGCAAGAGGAGAAAGAAGAGAGATGATCAGATAGCGAGAACTATCACAGACACACACAGAGACTCTTACCGGTGTTGCACTGCATCTGTTGCTGGGCAGGATGAGGCTGGTGGGAGAGATTCTGGTGCTGCTGCTGCTGTTGCTGCGGCGTGTGCTGGCCGTGGGCCTGGTGCTGGGAGGGATGCTGCCCGTGCTGGCTGTGCTGGCTGTGCTGGGGATGTTGGCTGTGCTGGCTGTGCGCCGTGTGCGGGTGCTGGCTGTGCTGGGTGTGAGGGCCATGCTGGGAGAGGTGCTGTCCGTGGGGCGAATTGTGGGCCGAGTGAGGGGGATGGGAGAGAGGCACCTGGCTACCGCTGTTGGGGATGTTGTTGGGGTGAGAGTTAGTGATGCTGTTCTGGTTGTTGTGAGGGTGGGCGCTGATGGTGCTGCTGGGGGAGTGTTGGTAGGAGCAGGAGGTGTGGGTCTGCTGGGACGACTCCGAGGGCATACCCATCAGACCTGTCAAGATCAAACAGAGATGGCATTAATTCTGTATCTTATCAGAAACCCTTCCATCATGTCAATGTATACTATTAATTAATACTCAAATCATAGCCACTTTATGTTAAGCTTCAATGTGTAGTACAATAGTAAACATGAAGTTACAAAGCACAGTATTTATTTATCCTGTGGTTATTAATTCTTACATTTTAACTTTTTCTCCAATAGTGTTAAATAGCATGTTAACATTAGTTACTTTAAATTCCAAAATAAATAAATTAAATTAATTCCAAATAAATGTATCTATCTATCTATCTATCTATCTATCTATCTATATATATATATATATATATATATATATATATATATTTATTTATATCTCAATCAGAGGTCGCGATAACCGAAAATTGGATTTTTTTTTTTTTTTAAATCAGTGACAGAAAAATCTGAAGGCCGTCTGTCATTTTGATAGATTACACTGAGGGTGATCTATTGAAAATTGTAGCTGCAATCCCACCCCTGTTCAGAATTGCGACTTATTGGAAGGAAGATGCACTATGTACTATGTTCACTATGTTCATTCATCAACTGAAAACAGCATAGACCAAAAGATCGATTGTGATTTAAGAATCGATATTGGTTCATTAAAATGAGAATCTATTAAAAATTGAGAAATCGATTTTTTTTTGTTGTTTTTGTGTACCCAGCCCTAGCATATTTTGTTGTTCTTAAACACACACGGTGTTATCCTGTAGGTTCATGATTAAAAACGAAAATGTGAACAAAAAAAGAAGCAATTAAATGTGTTATTCTATTTAAAATATGAAAATTAAAATGACGGGTAATAATAAACTAGGACAGAATTTTTACGACCCTGTCCTGTCCCTGACAGACAATGTTTAATTCTAGCGCAACCTCTGAGATATATATATTTTTGCCAAAAAGTATAACCTTTTTGGCAGATTATATTGTTCATCAGGGATTAGGGCCCTGTGAAATCCATTTTATTTTTTCCCAAATTCTGTTTTATTTTTTTCCATATTATGTTTTTTTCTGTTTTTTTTGGAACGTGCACAACTTAACAACAATTTAAGTTATTTTTTCTTTTCTCAAATTCTGCTTTATTTTTACCAAATTCTGTTTTCCATTAATTTTCTGGATTCCATTTAAATGGTTTCATTACATTTAAATAAATCAAAAGCATCTCTAATTAATTGATTTTACAAAAAACTCACAGTCTATTTCACAGACATACGCATTTTGATTTAAGCGTACAGACCTAGTTTTGATTTATTCATCCAAAATTTGGCAAATTACATGACATTTTGCATTACACAGTATTCCATTTTTATGACCGGATTCTGAGATTCCGTCTGCGTTTTCCGCATTGTGGAATCATAGGGCCCTAGGGATGCAGTAAAAGACTAAGAAGGCACAATAACCATACAGAATTTGTCTATCTTTTAGTTATTAACCTTACATTTTCTAACAGTTTTACAATAAAACGTTTGCACAAACTTACAATTAATGACAATATAAATGTTTAATTTATTTCTATTTGTAGTATTTTGTTACTTTAATTCACTTAACATTTTATTTATTTTAAAAAGGCACAATCATTTACAGCCTTTGTTTATCTACTGGTTATTAACTGAACTGTTAATTTATACACATACTAAGAGATGTTTAACATTAAAAGTTTAAAAATGTTAACATGCACGAGCAAACTAACAGTTAACAAAATGATACATTTATATTTTTTTATTTTGATTCATTTAAAATAATACCAAAACTATTTTTTATAAATAAAAAACCCACATCAGTTACAAGTAATTAGTAATAATATGCAACTATAAATCAAACAAGATTGCTAAACGCTGTTTATTAATGCATGTTTACTGCCATTGCACAACACTTAACTTCATTAACTAAAAGTGTTACGTAAAAACTGATGGTCATGCATACTTTGACTAACCAAGCCAATGTGCTTGTGTATGCAGCACGAGTTCGACTCCAGCTTGCAACTTTTTCTGATCTCGTTTCCTACTCTTTCCATAATCCTACCTTATCCTGTCGTTCACTGTATTAATCAGTGTGGTTAAAAAAGATTTGAAAACATTTCAATCTGTCTTTTTAAATTTCACTGGGGTGCCGAGACGGTGACTCAGCACAAAGTCGTCGTCTGCTCTCTTAAATCGCACCAGAATATCTCTCCCTCTCTCTGTCTCTCCAACTTTTCATTTGTGCAGCAATTGTTTTGAACTAGTTTCTAAAAACGCCTGACAAGCTTCCAACATCTGCACACTCAATAGCAATCACCGAAGCGTGCGGCTCACGGTCTTAAGAGGCCCTGTCCATCATGGCGCTGGCACTGTAAACCTATTTCGGTGGAGAGCTTTTAGAGCAGACTGCGGGCCCTGCATCGCTGCAATCGCCAGAGAACACTCATCGGCGGGGTGACAGGGGTGCATCTCTTATCAGCAGAGAAAGCCTATTGTCCAACCATGGGAGAGCACAGAAAGCAATTAGCTAGCAGCCCCCCTGAATAATAATGCGAGTTCATTACCTATTATCAAAGCCAGTGAATTAGCTCGGTGTCTCCAGCAGTGGGGTGTGAAATCCTCTCGCCAGCTTTATTTGCTCATTTTAATTGCCCGAGCTTGTCTGACTAAGAGATTTCACTTTTATGCACATAAAAAGGTAACAACTTTCAGCTAATGAAACATAGATGATAGATTAAAGAAGTTCACTTTGGAAACATTAACATGAAAAGCATCTGATTTGAGCAAAGTAGGTTAGACGCGGGGGCTCGTCTGGCGTTGCGTGCAACCCGCTTGTCAAGTGCTTTTTGTACATCAGTCAATCAGATTACAAACAATAGGAATTAACTTCTAAAAGACAGGCAAGCTCGCAATGAGCTAAATCTAGCACTGCACCGTTCCCAGATATGATGGGCTGGCATTTGACATGGAAAACTCTCTTTTAATGAAAAAATCTTACAGTACAGAGTCAGCGTCTTTCTTGTGATTCATAAAAATGCACACAAAAATGGCTGCTAAATATGACCTAAAGAAAGCAACGTAAAAAAAATGTATGTCTGTGTTTTCCTAATAAATCCGCACAGTACATAATAATAAACTAGATATAAAATATTACATTTATGAATGACATAAAATACACCTAAATTATAAATGATATTTTAAACTATAAAGTTAAATAAATAATGCGAATACATATTTATAATGAAATAAGAACAAATAAGTTGGTATATAAGAATAATAATATAAAATTACATTATAAATTAAAATAAGTTTATCCATTAAGTTACTTTCTTTTGACATACACTACCAGTCAAAAAGTTTTTGATTTTTTTTTTAAAGTAGCCTCTTCTGCTCAACAAGCCTGCATTTATTTGATCCAAATAACTGTTTTCCTTCTGAATATACTTTAAAACGTAATTTATAACTGTAATTTCAAAGCTAAATATTTAGCGTCATTACTCCAGTCACACAATCCTTTAGAAATCATTCTAATATTCTGATTTGTCACTCAAAAAACATTTATTATTATTATTATTATTATTATTATAATGTTGAAAACAGTAAAAAAAAATTAGTTTTTTTTTTGATAAATATAAAGTTCAGAAGAACAGCATTTATCTGAAATTGTAACATTATAAATGTCTTTACCATCACTTTTGATTAATTTAAAGCATCCTTGCTAAATAAGTATTAAATTAAATTTCTTTCCAAAAAATAAATAAAGAAATAAAGAAATAAAGAAAGAAATACATATTATACTGACTCCAAGCTTTTGAATGGTATAGTATATAATGTTACAAAAGCTTTTTATTTCTGATAAATGCTGATATTTAGATCTTTCTATTCATCAAAGAATCTTGAAAAAAAAAAAAAGTACTCCACTGTTTTAAATACTGATAACAATAAAAATAATAATAAAAAATTAGAATGATTTCTGAAGGATCATGAGACACTGAAGACTGGATCACAGGAATGATGATCACAGGAATAAATTACATTAAAATATATTCAAATACAAAGCAGTTATTTTAAATACTAAAAAGATTTCTAAATGTTACTGTTTTTGCTGTATTTTGGATCAAATAAATGCAGGCTTGGTGAGAGACTTCAAAAACTTTTGACTGGTAGTGTATAAAATTACATGTACATATAATTATAATTACCTATAAATATTACAACGATTCTGCCTGTAAATATGAAAAAGTATAATATTATTATATATTACAAATAAATTATTATAAGTACTATAACAGTATTTATTTTGCAACATATGGCACTGAATTTCTGAAAATGGCACTCACACAGCAAGCAGCAAACAGAGAATCGGCACACTCCGAATTCCGCAAAACTGAACAGTACCACACATTCTCCACTCTGTGCATGTTGGTTCATTAATTATTTTGGCTGATATGATGATGCTTTCAGCTACCAATAAGACTGAAGTACTCTTGGCTCTGCAAGCTGCACAAAAACTGCAGACTCCCTCTATACTCTGCTTATGTTTGTTCTCAAGCGGTCTGATGTCCGAGTGTAAAACTCACCCTGTTGGTTGTAGGACTGCTCAAACACAGTCTTGTAAAGGCTGCGGAAGGAGGCACTGAGATCTTCGAAGTCGGAGAAGAGCAGCTGCTTGTCACGTTCCGGTATGTTGTACTGGGCCTGAGGGGCCTGCTGCAAGCTCATGGACTGGGACACCGGCTCTGGATGACTCGTCACCTGAAAGGGGAGGAGAGGACGAACACAAGATTAGCGACAATGACAGAAATCAGCCTTGCCACTCCGAACGGCGGCAGCGCCGCTCAGCCAGGCCCAGTGACCGGCAGATTAGAGCTCAGATAGAACATGACAGCACTGACTACAGCACTCAGCATCACGGCACAGGAAATGAACTGCCAGACACACTGCAGTACAATATGCAGGAGCGAAATCTCAGGCGCACAAACCCCCTCCAAATCTTGACCGTTTATTTACGAGCACGGCTGAATCTCTACATAACCACGCAGCCATGATCAAAACAGACACGTCTCCGGAGAGTCTCTCTGAAGTTGTTTTTACGGCTATTTATTCTGTAATTAACAGCTTGGCGAAACTAACTGAGCAACGCAACCGAAATCGACAGTGAGATCATAAAAGCTTGCCTGCAAAAAACAGGCATTGATCCATGAAACAAATCTTTCTAATGATAAATATCCTTCTGACTAAGAACAGTACAGGTTCGCCCATCAGAACAAATTAGGTTGTGTGTCTAAACTCTCACGTAAGTGCTTCACTCCAAATGGGATCTGCTCACTGTTTTGAGTCTGAAGAGATGCCTTTCATGCCCAGAATGAGTGATTCATTGAATGGCTCCCAAGGCCTCCATAATGCCGAGCATATTTGTGGCGTACGCAAGGGCAGAGGCTCTGCCATGTCTAGCTCAAGACAACAGTGTTTAACAGACTGGAGAGGCTGGCAAAACAGTCATCTGCCACTCTGAAAAAGTCTAATTCTAGCAGTCGGTGCAAACTGGCGAGGGGAAATTTATGTATCTGAACACGTCGCAAAGCTATCGCAAACAAGTCCCGTCAACAGATAATTGTTAGCGGCAGTGTTTCCTACAGTGTCTCCCTCTGATAACCGGTTCCAGGATTATAATACACAAAAACATTATTTCTTTTTTTAATTAAAATACCTTTTACAGCAACAAAACTTGAATATCTTACACTCCACATCCCATGCATTCAGTACTGGCTCACTCAAAATGAGGTTTGAGTCCTGAAAATTTAAGGGAGCCAGTTCAGTTATAAAATGCAGTAGTCACTAACAGCCAAAATATGCATATTGAATGCAACCACATTTAGCACTGGACTGACAACCATATTAACTTTCAAGCTGACACTAATAACAGGGTTTCTACTGAAATTTAAGACTTTTTAAGACCTTTTTAACACCATCTTATATGAAATTCAAGACCTAAACCTGTAATGGTAATACACATTATATTACATACATATATGTAATATTTAATGTGTTGAATGTAAAAAGTAAGCTAAATTTAATCGCTGTCATAAATTATATTTATTACTATGATACACAGTGAACTTTTCATATCAGCAGACAATATTCCACACAAACGTACCACTGAGATTTTTGATGGTGTAAACAATTTATTCTGAAGCAATATTTTTAGTGTTCTATCAGCTTTTTCATACTTAAATCTGTATATTTTTATATACCTTTATAAAGGCCTATTTTTAATTTTTTTTTTTTAATGCATGCATCACCCTTTCATGTAAAATTATTACAATTTATCAGTAAATACTATTGCGCTGTTACCAGTCATATTAAATAATTCACACTGGGAAATGTTATGAGACTACTGTTTTAAATACATATATGAATATACAAATGACAAATGTTGGGGGGAAAATGCATACTTTCATACATACTAAACTATGAGTAGGTGGCGGTAAGTCCCTTAATGAGCGAGTCATTGAGTCATTCATTCAACTGATTCATTCAAAACGCTGAATCATTCAGTAACAAAACACCGCAGAGTGTTGCTTGGAGAATCAGATCAGTCTGTCCAATGACTGTAAACAGTCACTGGGTCCGTCAGACTTAAGATATTTTAGCGGTAATGTTACTAGAAAGACCCATCGAATCTGAATTTAAGACATTTTAAGACTTTAAGGACCCGCGGACATCCGGTGATAACGATAATGTTATGGGTGATAACTAATAAATGGTCAAAATTAAAATTCCACACTATTTTGTCAATTAAAAAACAAAATAAATCTTTTTAAATACTACATAAGAATTCAGACATCACTAAATGATCAAATACAGAATTTGTTACAGTAAAAGATTACATTTACATTTAAAAGTCACAGAAAACACTAGTTAGCACTAACAAAAAAACCTGCGTAAGGAAAGTCCTGCTTGCATACACCATTAGCAGCAGAGACTAATTGTACACAAGAATTATGAGCAGTGGGAGTCAGATGACACACTATGCATCACTGTAAAGATGAGCGCATATAATCTGGTTATGTTCAAACAGACTACAGTGCTCAAATCAGCTGGATGGAGCAGAAAAAGAGAGACAGAGAGAAAGAGAGAGAGAGAAAGAGAGAGAGAGTATTGTCTGGCCCACTGAAGTGAATCTATCAGTGTCTGTGCCGGATCAATGCTGAGAGCCTGGAGCGAGAAGCATGCGGGGCTTCTAGGGGACCACAACAAAGCAGCGGCTTCTCTGGTGGGAGGACATCAGAGGCAGCGTCTCTCTTTAGCAGCGCTCCAGCAGTATGAGCTCTGCCTTTCATTCCCTTAACCTCTGTGTCAGCACGCTCCCATGAACAGGCCTCCATACTCCGGCATTCTGACAAACGCACTGGAATCTTGCTGCTTCTCATAAAACGGCGCTCCGCAATAAAACTCAGCAAATTAAGAGACTGCTTCAGGTTCACGAGAGGTTAAAGAGCATAATAGTGGCTGCAAAGTTCGTGGAGAATTGAAGTCTTACCGGTGTGTAGCTGTGCACGCTGCCCACGCTGTTGAGATTAACAGAGGCCAGACTCTGGTCAGATAGGCTATTGTTAAGGCTGCTTCGAGGGCTGTCACTCCCGTCCTGGTCAGGGTTGTACAATGCCACCTGGAAATCAAGAAAGGAAAAGGGTTGACTTCTAAGAGTGCTTATGATAAAAATCTAGCTTAAAACATGCATGTTTTGTGTACATGTTATGAAAAAAATTCCTTGAATAACACCAAAACATTTATTTTATGACACTAAAAAGAAAAATACATTTTCCTTACACACTGAATACACAGTGCACACATTTTAACTGAATTAAATTACATTATTAGTATTATTACTACTATTATTATTACTATTATAACTACTATAAAATAATAATAATAATAATAATATGAATTATTATTATTATTAATTTAACAGCAACAATAATCATTGTAAATAATTATAAATATAATAATTATAAATTATGTTAATAATAAAAATTGTTGCATATAAAAATTAATACATTATTATAATAATTTTAAATATTTAACGTCTCATTAACAAAAACCAAACATTTATTATTATTATTATTATTATTATTATTATTGTTATTATATTACTACTACTACTACAATAATTAAATCAATAATAATTTTAATAATAATAATAATAATAATAATAATAATAATAATAAATAGTATATATACAAATAATAAATAATATGTTAAATAATTGTTAATAATAATTATAATTATTGTATATATAAAAACAGTTATAATAATGTATTTAAAAATATCTAACATTTCATTAACAAAAAACATCATAATTTTATTATTATTATAATTATTACCACTACTATAAAAATAGTATATATAATAATTATTATAAATTATTTTAATGATGATGATGATAATAATAATAAAATTGATTACACTAAATAATGTTAATTATTTTAATAATTATAATTATTGTACATATAAAAACAATTATAATAATGTATTTAAAAATATTTAACATGTTTCATTAATAAAAATATAAACATTAAATTATCATTATTATTACTACAAAAAAATAATATTATAATATTCATAATAATCAAACAATATTATTTTAATAAAAATAGTACATATAAAAATTACTATACTAAGTAAAAATGATAATTATTATTTAANATAAAAACAATTATAATAATGTATTTAAAAATATTTAACATGTTTCATTAATAAAAATATAAACATTAAATTATCATTATTATTACTACAAAAAAATATTATAATATTCATAATAATCAAACAATATTATTTTAATAAAAATAGTACATATAAAAATTACTATACTAAGTAAAAATGATAATTATTATTTAATAGTTCTGACTGTACAAAATAAGTATAATAATGTATTTACAAATATTTAACATTTCATTAACAAAAATACTAAACATTAAATTCGTATTATTATTATTACTACGACTACTACTATTACTACTACCACTACTGAAATAATAATACTTACTATTATTATTATTATTATTATTTTAATTATATATATATATATATATATATATATATATATGTAATTAAAATAACAATAGTAAGCATTATATATATATATATATATATAAATCATTATTATTTTAATAATAATAAATAATTATTGTATATATAAATATTTAACATGCTTCATTAACAAAAAATACTGTGATAACAGCTGTATTTTTTAACTCAATTGTGTAATTATTTTAAAAATGAATTACATTTTTATACTTAATATAGAAAACAGATATATGCATTAAGTTTTTTCATCATATGATATCAAGACAGGTGCATATTAAATATATTTTTAAATATATATTAAACATGCAAATATATAAAATCTATTTTATATGAATTGGAATTCAGAAATATATATTTCTGTATTATACAAAAAAATATATATTTTACAAAAAACAAACAAACAAACAAACAAACAAACAAAAAACATGAGTAAACATGAGTGCTATTTAATCTTTTGTCAGGTACATTCCAGTGGTTATTATGAGATGTGACAACGATAAGTCTCGCCAGCGCAGATACCACGGGTGGAGTGCTAAAGAAAAGGAGCCAATCAAACAAAGGTCTCGAGGGAAATTCTTATCCCTTTTCATAACGGTAACGGTTGCGTCACATAACGACGTGTGCTACGCATACACCACACTGTCTGTACAAGAGTAAGGTCAGCGTTAACATGCTGCGCCCCACACTGTGGCTCATATGGAGGGAGAGCGTGGCTGGTGGCCAGCAAGATGATCTGCTGTCTCAGACGGCTGAGAGGGGAGAGCTCTCCTTCAGTAAAGGTCACGATGCTGGCAGCGTTGAAACCGTCAACTCGCGCAGCGCAAATTGGTTTGGGACAGCTCACAAAGGTCCCGAATGCTACAGAGACCCTGACCTTTCTGTGTGCGCTGTTGAATGCGCAGTTTTCCGAAGCGGAAGAACCTCCACTTCAAAATGATAATCCCAATTATCATTTGAAAAGCTGAACTGCAAATATGTGCTGGTTGCAAAATGAGAATAAATAAGGCATTGGAGGGATGGTATGGGAATGAATATAATGAGCTCCTGGGAGAATAGTCCTACATTGACTTCGCCGTGGTAGGAAAGGATGAATGGAATCGCAACAATGCTGGCCGTGCTCGCATCACACGCCGCATGTCTTGGCAGCAGCAGTGTAGTACTAAAACTACGCAACAAGTCCCAAGATTCACCTGCCTCAGTAAGGACAATCAGAGGCTTTCATGCTACACTTAACCGGTAGTTCCTGTGTGACTTTTGTACGCTGAACACAAAAGATGATATTTTGCAAAATGCCTTAAAGTCAACGTTGTCCAAAATAACATTAAACCTATAGAATCAGTTTATTTTTTCCCAAATTTGTTTATTTTTTCCAAATTCTGTTTTTTACATTTTAACTGTTCTAGACTAATTAACTGAAATCATGAAACTTAACACAATTTAACAGCGATTTATTAAAAGTTTCACAAAAATTTAATTTTGAAGGCCCTATAAAATCTGGTTTACTTTTCTTCTCAAATTCAGTTTTATTTTTAACCGAATTCTGTTTTCCATTTTTTGGATTCCATTTGAATGGTTTCATTAAATTTTTAATAATCAAAAGCATCCCTAATTAACAGATTTTTATATATATATAAAAAAAAGAATTTATTATTTTATTTATTTCCATTTATTTATAAACACTGCGTTGTGTATTTTCGACGTCATTTTATTGCCACGTTAAAAAAAAAAAATCTAAGAGATTAAAGTCGTAATA
>JAHKKF010535691.1:0-15776 GCA_019740295.1 Labeo calbasu | reverse complement strand
TTTTTTGCCCCCGCTGTAAATGTATCTGTTAGGCTGAATGACGATAGAACATTATTTCACAAATTTTGGTACGGTGTTGCATGGCCAACTGATGTCCAATGTAAAATCTCCTAAATCAACACTAGTTGGGAACCACCATTTTAAACTATGCCTTTGACTCCTCACCTGTTCTGCATGCGGTTTGTTTAGCAGACCAGCCTCTTCATTGCCTTTTTCACTGGACTTCATCTCTACCACAATACCACCTTTCACCTCCCCTGCCCTGGAAGGAGAAAGTGACAGATAAAGAATATATGAGAATGAATATATCAAAATGTGAACACATGACCTGCAAATGTTGGTTATCATGGTTCATGCTACTCACACATCCTTCTTGTCCTTTTTCCCACAGTTCAGCTTGCCCTTCTTGCTAAGGAAGAAGAGCGCAGCCACCAGGAGGAGAAGCAGGAGAACGCACACCACCACGGCGATCACGACCGTGCTCGAACCTCCCTGCTGTTTCTCCGCTGAGAAGATCGAACGAGAAAAGAGTTGGTGAGAAGTTGATGGTTAATGCTGAGTGTGAAGAATTGATGAGTTTGGGTAGGAGAGGAAGAGAAAGGGGAACACAGTAGGGGAACGGGCATAATGAGGAGGGTGGGGAGGAAGTAAACTAGAACAATAAGTAATTGTTCTTTTGTCGACATTAAAAGTAAAACCAAGTAATCTGTGATAAATAAGGTCACAGTTTGAGAAATTATATACAAACACACCCAAAATCTTAAAGCTTTAAGCAAACAGACAATGACATACATACGCATTGTTTTATTCGAAAAGACAGAAAAGCAGCAGGGGTTATACAGACCTGTTTTATACACAGGGTTTCCTTTGAGCAGCATTATGAGAAAGAGAAAGTTGAGTCCGATTGAACAGCACACAGGGAAAAAAACACTCCACCATTAACCCACTAACACACACAATGAGGCCCATCACAGAGATGAAGACAAACACGCACAAGCTAATGTGACCGCACAAGCTAAGCACTTGACAGCACGTTTAAACGATGAAAGGAAAGGACGGTGGTATTTAGAGACAGACACCCAGACACGTAGAGGAAGGAAAGAGAGGAAAGTAAAATAGAACAGAATCCTTTATTGTCCCAAATGAGGGAAAAGTTAAAGGTGCAGCATCAACAAAATAGAGGACGGACATCATACAAAGATCACATACGGAATACAATATACAATATACACAGTGTTTGGTAACAGTACATAATATACAGTGTAAAGGGCTGGAAAGCTAGATCACAGAGTATGTACAAGAAAGAGTCCTGAGAGGGAGAGGAGGAGCAGAGAGAGCTGGGACAAGTGTCTACCTCGGTTAGCAGCATTGGTATCGGATGATTTGTTTGGATCTGCACAGAAGAAATAAAAGACAAAGAGGTAACATTTTGAGTATCAAAATCTGAGTCTGTGCAGATATGTTGAGTAAATCTAAGTAAATTCACCATGTTCCAAAGTTGTTTTTTGTTAAGAAATCTATTTCAAATAAATGCTGTTCTTTTTAACTTTTTTCATTAAAAACGTCAATGCAAGCATTTTGCATTTTTTCAACTGATAAGAAATGTTGGCTGTGTTTATTCGATTAAGGTATTTTTTCAGGCTTATTTGATGAATTAAAAAGAATAAAAAATATTTAAAAATTAAATTTTTCGAACAGTGTACTACTGTTTTGAACTACTGTTCAACGTTTGGGGTCAGTAATTTTTTTTCTTTCTTTGAAAGAAATTAATACTTTTATTCAGCAAGGATGTGTTAAACTGATAAAAAGTGATAGTAAAGACTTATATTGTTAGAAAATATTTCTATTTTGAGTAAATGTTATTCTTTTGAACTTTTTATTCATCAAATAATCCTGAAAAAGTATCACACAAAAAATTAAGCAGCACAACTGTTTGCATCGGTTTTCAGCTGATAATAAGAAATGTGTCTTCACCATTTCTGAAGGATCATGTGACACTGAAGACTAGAAAAATGGTTGCTGAAAATTCAGCTTTGATATCACATATCTCATATTTCACATATTTGAATAAATTACATTTTAAACTATATGTGACCCTGGACCACAAAACCAGTCATAAGTAGCATGGGTTTATTTGTAGCAATAGCAAACAATACATCATACGGTTCAAAATTATCGATTTTTCTTTTATGCCAAAAATCATTAGGATATTAAGTAAAGATCGTGTTCCATGAAGATATTTTGTAAATTTCCTACTGTAAATATATCAAAACTTATTATTTGATTAGTAATATGCATTGCTAAGAACTTTATAGGCGATTTTCTCAATATTTTGATTTTTTTGCACCCTCAGCTTCCAGATTTTCAAATAGTTGTATCTCGGCCATATTGTCCTATCATAACAATACATCAATGGAAAGCTTATTTATTCAGCTTTCATATGATGCATAAATGTCAATTTTAAAAAATAGGCCCTTATGACTGGTTTTGGCTGGTTTTGAATGGGTTTTACTGTTTATACTGTATTTCTGATCAAATATATACAGCCTTGGTGAACTTAAGACATGTCCTTCAAAAAAAAAGATAAGTGTCTACAAGGCTGTGCAACTCAAGCACATCTGCACAGGTCATCATTTTATGGTGAATGGTTTGGTTCATGAATATCAATTCGGTAACACGACTAGAGATTTGAACATCAGGGCACATCAATTAATATTCATAAGCATAGTGTTTCTAGATATTGATGTCACAACCCGTAGCCCGTAATCCCACCCTCATTATATATCAGGTCAGAATGACCAATTACATTTTCTGAAATGTGCAGCATACAGCCATAGCACACTGCAAAAGACATGGTATCCCACAATCCACTGTGCACTTGACCATTAACTTTCAATGTAAATAAACAGAAAGCAATGTCCATGACCAAAATTCAGACATTTTTACACAAAATGGGATTTAAAAAATCATAATATCTGCATTAATATACACTCCCATTTTTAAAGAAGTCTTTTCAGTTCATCAAGGCTTCGTTTATTTGATTAAAAATACAGAAAAAACAGTAATATTGTGTAATATTATTACAATTTAAAATAGTGTTTTTTTTATTTGAATACACTTTAAAACAGAATTTATTCTGATGATGCAAAGCTGAATTTTTAGCATCATTACACCAGTCTTCAGTGATCCTTCAGAAATAATTCTAATGTGCTGATTTATTATCAATGTGATACTTTTTCAGGATTATTTGATGAATCTTTTCGAACAGTATACACAACCGTTCAACATCTGGGCTCAGTAAATTTTCCTTTCTTTCTTCCTTTGAAAGAAATTAATACTTTTATTCTGTAAGGATGTGTTAAATTGATAAAAAGTTATAGTAAAGACTTATATTGTAGATTTCTATTTTGAATAAATGCTGTTCTTTTCAACTTTTTTGTTCTTTTTAAATTTTTAAACTCCTGAAAAAACTATCACAGGTTCTAAAAAAAACTATTAAGCCGCACAAATGTTTTCTAACATTGATAATAAATGACCATATTAGAATGACTTCTGAAAGATCTTATGACACTGAAGACCTGAGTAATGGCTGATGAAAATTCAGCTTTGCATCACAGAAATAAATGATATTTTAAAGTATATTAAAATAAAAAAGTGTTATTTTGAATGGCCATAATATTTTTATAATATTACTTTTTTCTGTATTTTTGATCAAATAAATGGAACTGGAAATGGAAAAAAAAAAACTTATTAATAATTAATTAAAAAAAATCGTACTGATCCCAGACTTTTGAACAGCAGTGTATAACTGAGATATCTGATTGCTACTGTCTGAAATGTATATCCCTGCATTCTGCATAGCAATTTACATTAACAGAAAGCAGTATACAGCATATATGCTGGGGTGCTTTTTGTCCAAGTCCTGCTGCTGGTTTATATGTACCAAACTAAACAAAACTGCAAGTTAACCCAACATGTTCTGACCAATATTTACCCATCACTGGGTTGCAAGTGGGGTTTTTTTAACCCAGTCATTTTCAGAGTGTAGTATTCCAGTCCCAACATAGTCTCAGTCTATAAGAGTTGGAAGCACTAACCGGATTTGAGGGACACCACGAAGTTCTTGGTGTCTCTCCCAAGCTTGTTGTATGCTTCACATATCACACCATCCTTCAGAACCGCAGCAGAGGCCTCAAGAGTGACGGTGCTGATAACCTTATTCCCCACTACCGTCACCGACTACACACAGACAAACGCACAGATGAAAAATATGATGAATACAGTTTTCTGATGTAAAGATAAAGTTCAGACCTAATCTATTTGAAGCATATTCACGCACCTCTTTGCCAGAAGGTGTCCAGTTGAACTGTGGAGCAGGATGACCAAGAGTAGAACAGTTGAGAGTGACCATCCCTCCTTCCTTATCAACAAAACCATTCACTGGAGCGTCAATCTCAGGTGCACCTTCAAAATGAAAACATATGTTTATTATCATTGGCCAATATTCAAGCTGATTTGCATCTAACCTGTCTTTGAGTTGTAAATTCCCAGTCTGACATCTGACTTTTTCTGAGGATTCAGTAAAATGTCATGTTCATATGACATTATATTCAACGTGCTCAGTACCAGGAAGGAATTTATGGACCATATTATGAATGCCCCCACCATCCTTTATTAGAAACCAGGAAAAGGTGTGTGTATAGTGGGTGTATAGAACAAAGCCAGGAAATCAACTATGGAATGGAAGTTTTTCCAAAGGCATAGATGAGATAAACGACACCCTGCTTGGTGTTACAGAATATGTCTCATACTGCAGGGCAACTGTTAAGTGTTTAACAGCTTATGCTTTATTATAGGAATTGGTTCAACAGTAACAGTAACACATTGTTAGTGGCCTTGGCAATATATCTCCCTTTGGCATTTCAGGAAGTTGCCTTGAACCAAATGAAACAGCTCTGAGATAAATCGCAACATTTGATTTGAAGCAAAATGTCTGTGATAATTAGAAAAAGGACATTTTTTGTGTCCCTTTGATGTAGTTTCTTATTATAAAACATCTCTTTCAGGCTTCAATGCTACAGCATCCCATATTAGCTAGCTACACATTCAGGAATTCTTATAAAAATAAATGTATTTACAAGTTGGATGTACATGAGTGGTTTAATTAAAGTCTGGGACTTTATTTGTTATTTTGTTTACACCCTGAGTTGGGGGTGTATAAATTAAATTTGTATGTCGAAACCAAATTGTTATGGATCATAATAAGCTGTAAATGTGAATGTTGACAGTGCCATTTAGGTTGTAAGCATTTTGTTTACTGCCAGAAAAGCCAACTCATTTAGCTGGTTTATGAGGAGACTAAAATTTCCCATCATCCTCCATGCCAGCAAGAATGATGAAACACACAGATCAGCATCAATTACACACCTAATGTGCATACTTTACTCTTCATTACGGCGCATTAGTGCTAAAAAGATTCCTGACTTTGTCGGGAATTAAAAAAAGAGAGATAAATATGAAACTGAAAAAAATGACTTGGAGCGCACATCATATCGTAATTATAATTTAAACAAACTTCCAAAGAGAATTTGAATGCCGCATCTGTTCTCATTGTTAATGGTAACAGAGATTTAACGATTATAGATGACTTATGACCTCTACCATGTGACACTGAGGGAAAAAAACAACAACATTAAAATAGAAAAATATTTTTATTTGCAATAATAAGAGCTCCACCTAAGAGGTTTCATATCGTATGGAGATTTTGAATTGTGTTTTTACTTACAATTGTGTTTCATTGGTTACTATGAGCAGCATAAAAAATATTTTCAAAACAAACACACTTCACAGTTTTTTTAAGGCACTGAACTCCTACCTGTATCCAAACATAATATCCACACAACGGAAACCAGCTGGTATAACAACAAGCGCCGACAGTTTGTTGACAGGCCATAGTTTAGTTCTATCTCTTGAATGCAAGCTGCTTTGATACTGATGACAGCTTGTATTGACACTTTGCACTGATAAACCACTATAAAGCTGTGTATATCTGTGTTTGCACTTAGTACCTGTGACGGTAAGGGTGAAATTGGCTTGTTTTTGGAGACCTGGCACTGAAGGTACAGCTCCGACACATAAATACACACCAGCGTCAGCCAGAGTCACTGACTCGATAGACAACCCACCCGTCTGCGACAGCACCTTTGAGTCCTATGGTATACAGCGAGACAAAATGAGATGCTGAGTCAAATGAGATCTAGTACATCACACTATTTCCATTTTTGTGTCGTTCCAAACCCATTAGGCTTCGGTTCATCTTCGAAACACAAAATAAGATATTTTATAAGAAATCAGAGAGGTTTCTGGGCCTTCATTGAAGGCTCAGGTTACCAAAAAGTTAAGGATCTGAAAACGTCATATAGGTGTCATAGCAGTATAATCCAAGTCTTGTGAAGAGATATGATTGCTTTATAAGTATTCATATTAAACAATCATATACAGTGCCTTGCAAAAGTATTCACTTCAGTGTTTCACTTTTTATATTTTATGTTGCAGCCTTTTGTTAAACTGCTTTAAATAGCTCTTTTTTTCCCCCACATCAATCTACACTCCATACACCATAATGGCATTTATTAGAAAAAACCTAAATAATTCCATTGCATAAGTATTCATACCCTTTCTGGGACATTTTAAATTTAGCTCAGGAGCATTCATATCGCTTGTAGATGTTACTAAACTTCGAGTGGAGTTAATCTGTGGTAAATTAATTGAATACTTATGCAGTGGAATAATTTCAGTTTTTTTTATTTCTAATAAATTTGCATAGTTGTTACAACCTGTTTTTGCTTTGTTATTATGGTGTATGGAGTGTAGATTGATGTGGGAAAAAGAAGTTATTAAAAGTAGTTTAAAATAAGGCAGCAACAAACATGAAAAAAATGAAGGGGTATGAATACTTTCGCAAGAAACTGTATCTCGTCACAAGATTTGGATTATACCACTTTGATTCATTTTACAAAGACTTTATGGCTTTATTGGACATTTGTTTTACTTGGATTTTCAACAGACGGACAGAAATCTCTCAGGTTTCATTAAAAATGTCTTAATTTGTGTTTCAACATTAACCTAAGTTCTATGGGTTTGGATGGACAAGAAAGTGAGTAAATTGATGGTGGGATATTCAGTTTTGAGAGAAGTGTCAGCCAAAATGAGGTAAAAAAAAAAATAACTGAAAACTCCAAAGGCAGACACAGTGTAGCACCATTAGAACTAAAAGAACATTATTGAGAAAAACATCAGAGAGAAAAACATCACAGTAAAAAGTGAGGAAAAATTGGCATGGGTATGGAGGCTTGTTGAAATCGATACATGCCTTTTGCCACTGCAGGGTGTAATCATCAGAGGACTTGGTCTTACACTGAAGGTCCACAGCATTTCCTTTATTAGTAACCAATGGGCCTTCTGGAGTCACTGCCACAGGGTCAAGATCTAACAGAGCGACAAAAGAATGAATATACGGTTGAAGTCAGAAGTTTACATACACTTTGCAGAATCTGCAAAATGTTAATAATTTTACCAAAACAAGAGGGATAAAAGATATGTACATATAGTCAACAAGAGAAAATACGCTTGACATACGCTTGATTCTTAATACTGTGTTGTTACCTGAATGATCCACAGCTATGTTTTTTTGTTTGATGATAGTTCATGACCCTGATGTTTGTGCATCTGCAATGCTTCTTTAGGACATTTCATATCAGATGTCAAATAGACATTTATAAGATGTCTAGGATTTAGAATTTATGTAAAACTGACATCTTAAAGACGTCTGTCAGATGTTTGTACACAGCAGATGCTTTCCAGATCAAGCGATCTTCAACAGACATCTTGCAGACGTACGTATGCTTTCCGGGTAGTCCCATGTTTGGCCTGAACAGTTAAACTGCCCGCTGTTCTTCAGAAAAATCCTTCAGGTCCTACAAAATCTTTGTTTTTTCAGCATTTTTTTGTATATTTGAACCCTTTCCAACAATGACTGTATGATTTTGAGATCTATCTTTTCACACTGAGCACAACTGAGGGACTCTCACTGCATTAAGAGCTGGGGGTGAAAACTTTTTAAATTTGAAGATCAGAGTAAATGTAACTTATTTTGTCTTCTAGGAAACATGTAAAACATGTCTTCTGTAGCTTCTGAAGGGCAGTACTAAATGAAAAAAAAAAAAAGATATTTTGGCAAAATAAGAAAAAAGTACACATCTTCATTCTATTCAAAAGTTTACACCCCCTAGCTCTTAACGCATAATTTTTCCTTCTGGAGCATCAGTGAACATTTGAACCTTCTGTAATAGTTGCATATGAGTCCCTTAGTTGTCCTCCGTGTGAGAATATGGATCTCAAAATCATACAGTCGTTGTTGGAAAGGCTTCAAATACACAAAAATGCTGAAAAACCAAAGAATTTGTGGGACCTAAAGGATTTTTCTGAAGAACAGCGGGCACTTTAACTGTCAAAAAAACTAAAAAAACAGCTGTGGATTATTGAGGTATCAACACAGTATTAAGAATCAAGCATATGTAAACTTTTGAACGGGTCATTAACTCTTATTTTCTCTTGTGGACTATATGCACACATCATTTATGGGAAATATCTTATTCAGGTCAGTACTAAATAAAAAATAACATGCATTTTGTATGATCCCTCTTGTTTTGGTAAAATAATTAACATTTTGCAGATCCTGCAAGGTGTATGTAAACTTTTGACTTCAACTGAAGCTAAGAGGTCAGAGAGGAGAGGTCAACAAAGTATCAGTTATGTGTGTCATTTATTAACTCATCTGGTTTGTTATATTTATTATATGTCTGGGATTGATACTTACAGTGCACATCTAAGCTTAGATGTTTGGTAAGTTCGACATTGTCTAAGGCGTCAAAGTCCAGTGCTTCACACTTATAAACTCCAGCATCCTTTCGAGTAACACTCTTCACTCTTAACGTTCCTTTCAATCCTTGCAGTTGGCTGCCCTTTTGAGTTAGTAAGTAAATACGTGAGTGAGAATAATATGGTCAAACCACTACTAGATCATTTGGTTGTGATTTGGCATAGATGGTCTCTCACCTCTTTATAAAATTCAAACTCTGGCTGAGGGTTTCCATCAGTCTCACACTCCATCAGCACATCATCCCCCTCTTTGACTGGCCCCTGATTCTTCAGTTTGAAGAACACATTTTCTGTTGAATCTGATTGGAGGAGAGCACACGATGGGGCGTTTGAGCTAAATGAGTGTACAGCTGACACACGCGGCAGGGGTTACAGTTTCATTGTGAGTGTGTGCACGTCGGACTTACAGAGCAGCGAGAGGTTGAATTTATCGGAGCTCTCCTGTTTGATCTGGTTGTTTGGCATGCTGTACTCCACCGTGCAGTGGAAGACTGATTTAGCATCGGCTTTAACCGGCTTCATGAACAGCGTGCTGGTCATGGTGTACAGGCCTGAGGCTTCCTTCACCACACTAGGTATCATGTATATTCCTGAGAAAGAGAGAGAAATTAAAGAGAGAGATCAACTTTAATGTAAGATATCTAAAAGTCTGCGAGGAGTAGTGGAATCTTACTATGCTAATTAAAAAAATACATTATATATGGATCTATTCTGAAAGGTATTTAATACATTTGAATACACTTCTGTATTTTGGGGAACTTTTGGAAATTAAGAAGTATTAAAAGGGGGTGTCAGATGCAAAACTCATTTACATGGTTTTGCATATAACGGTGCCTTAGCAGTGTGTGGACAAAACCACTCTATAATGATAAAAATCCATTCACTTCTTTTTCTTTTCTTTTTTTAATCCCCAAAAAACCTTAACAGTCCCAATTATCAAGCCATTTTGATTCAAGCCACAACCGCTGATGGACTGTCCCGTATTAACATATTTCCACCCTCAGTCAGTCCGCCATTTTCTCTACGCTTGAACAGCTGTAGTGACAATGTCTCGTCAGCAATGCAGGTGTTTTGTAGTTGGATATAAAAGTGGACATAACAGTCTTTATTTTCTCCCGACATCAGAGCCACTGAGGACGCAGTGGATTTATTTTGATTCTGATGTTGGTGCGCCACCAAATACATAAAGTAAGGCAAAAAAGGGGCGGGGTAAGCCAAGCTCATTAGCATTTAAAGAGACATGCACTGAAACAGGTCACTGTGAACAGAGCTGTTTTTGACAAGGTAAAAAGGGTGTTGTTTTACACAGCGACAACTTCCAGTTGTCTGCTTTAATTAATCATTAGCTAATGATTTGCAAAGATATCATTACGTTATGACTTTACTTGCTGAGGCACATCACTAACTAATTCTAAATCCATAACCACAATGACATATTACTTAACAGTTAATAAGTTTTGTGCCTCAACAAGTAAAGTCATAACATAATGATACATTTGCAAAACATTACCTAATGATTAATTAAAGCAGACAACTGGAAGTTAAAGTACATAGCTTTGACCACTGTGGTAATTATGAATTTACATTATTAGATAATATAATATGTTAATATATATGCTAATACGACCCTTTTGCTTCATAGACTGAACAAAATTAAGCATTGCTTGGTAATTGGTTAACAAAGTATTGATAGTTGTGTAAATATTGTCAGTTGTTTGAATAATTTTTGGTTTACTGTAATCCATTACCAGTGTTGGGGAAAGTTACTTTTAAAAGTAATGCATTACAATATTGCGTTACTCCCTAAAAAGTAACTAATTACGTTACTTAGTTACTTTTTATGAAAAGTAATGTGTTACGTTACTTTTGCGTTACTTTTTAAAACTGGACAGGGCTTGCTTGTTTGCTTTTAATATAACATTTTTGGCAAACATAAAGGCCCTTTCACACCAAAAGTGAAATGAATAAGCCTCAGGGTGAAGTAAATTCACATCTGTACAGTAGAACGCATAAGAAGAAAGTTTGACGCACTTCAGCAATAAAAAAAAAAATGAAACACAAATGTTTATCTAAAGTAATTTTTGCTTATTAGTATGGTTGAAATGGATCATCAAAGGTCAGCACCAAAGACATTGGTTAATAAAATGGGATTAAATACTAAAAGGATATATTTGTGTTATTTAACATTTAATTATTGCAGGTTTGCGTCATATTCCGAGTTGCACTTCACTGTTTTTATTCATTTTAAGGAACTCTGAATCTGTTTTTTTTTTTTGTGCAAGTGAGATGAATTAATTCATGTTCACATTTATTCTAGAACTTCAGTAACATCTTACTCCCGATTTCTCTCAACATGGGGACAGGAGACCTGTCAATCAATAAATGGGAAAAAAAGTAACTGGCGTTACTTATTTTAAAAAGTAGCTCAGATATTTTACTGTAAATTAAAAAGTAGTGTGTTACTTGAAAAAAGTAATCTGATTACGTAACTCAAGTTACTCGTAATGCGTTACCCCCAACACTGTCCATTACATATCTTTCTCTCAAAGTTATCTGACATTAACAAGATGAATTTGTTCTGACACAGTTTAACTCTGAGTTTTTGTCATCTTTTATTACCATTTTCTAAACTATAGCAAATAAACTGATAATGTGAGAAATGTTGAAGGTGTCCGTATATATTTTGGTTTGACTGTATATACCATATCTTTTTCGGTCTTCGCAGTGGACAGGAAAGAGATTTTAAATATATTTTTTATGACAGAAATGTCCTTTTTTTAAATAATTCAAAATTCTGGGCACTTTTTTGATTCTGCACTTACCATCCTCTTGGTCCTTTCGTTCAGGCAAAGGGGTGGCGTCTTTAAACCAGATAATACGAGGCTGAGGGTAAGCGTTCCTGCTGATACACCTGGCCACCTAAACAAACACACCACACATACTGGATATTGTTACTGATTTCTGACAAACTTCATTAATGAACTTACATTTAAAGAATCACAGCTATCATAAACAGCTATAAATATCTACTCACTTCAGAGGAAGACTGAGCTTCATGACTGACAGTGATAGCCTGATTATTTCCTGTGATCACTGGCTTCTCTGGAGCAACTGTGATAGGAAAAGAGAAGTTCATTAGTAAATTAAATTCAAGCCAGAGATATGGTTTCCTAAAAAAAATACATGCAAACACCCACTACAGTCGGCCAAATAAATATGAACACAATGAGGGGGAATTCACTGAAATAATTATGACAGCTGATAACCGGCTTTTTTAAATCATTTCACTACACCACACTGAATACAAACCCAGGATGCCTAGTTAAAATGCTCCTCTTTATCATTAAATCATTATTTTATGAATAACTGCTGCCACGATCAATAGAAATATACACAGAAAGTTCTTTTAAATAATATCCAGTTTACCACCTGCTGTCTGTGGGTGGTAACATTAAATTGTGCTGAATTTTGTAAGGCAGGAACAATATAATGAGGCTAATTTGCATGCAAAGGTGTGTTTGTGCTGAAAAAAAAATTAAATGTTTTGCCAGCTAAAACCGGATTGCAGCTAGTTAGTGAATAAGAATTAGGGTTTTTGCATTGAAATACTGTGTGCAAAAATTTGTTTAATGAATTTGCCCTAAATTTTGCCAATGAAAATATGAAAAATTAGCTAAATATGTATTAAAATCAAGCATTAATGTGCATTAACACTATTACACTTCAATTCGCTTTTCAAATCGAGCTGCAACCTCTCCCCCACCCACCAATTCACACACAAGGTCACCGTATCACTGCTCCCAGCTGTCATCTGGTATAAAAATAAACTGAATCATTCTTAATAACATTAGCAGTCATGCCATTCTTAAATAAGCGCTTAGTTTCTCAGTCTCTCTTTTTCAGTCGCCAAAGCATCTCTCTCAAGTCTTAATCTTTCTCAAAATATATACAGACACTTTAAAAGCAGCAGAGAACATGTGTGAGTTTGGATGGAGATGGATGTCTCTTTCTCTCTCTACATAAGGACATGTCCCTCTGGTGCAGCCATTAGCCATGAAGCAGGCAGCAGCATTTGTCTCCTGGGAGGAGATGCCATTGTTTTCCAGTCCCACTGCTCTCATTCACAATTATTACAGCCATTACTGCCTCTCTCGCTCCATGCAGTCTGGGGTGGAAAATGAACAAAGAGTCCGTTCTGCTGTTTTCTCTGGGCTGTACACACACACACTATCCCACGCAGCCTACGCCCTCCTACACACAAACAGTTGTCTAGTTTTTCATAAAGTGTACCCACCGATGACCCCATCACACACAGCTGGGGGAGGGTCTCTAAAGAAATAATGAATTGCTGAGCAGGGGGCTGAAAGTTCAATACAATATAATGCAGGCCAATTAGTAACACGCTAAATAATAATAATAAAAAAAAGAAATCTATAAACTGTGAGAAATTAAATATTGATATAAATCATGATATAAATACATCATATACCCTGACTAAGGTCTATAACATATAATATACATAGTATTAAAGCATCTTTTATAGTAAACTCAAGGTTCATTGTATGAAATGAACACCATTTCAGTTTTGAAAAGGTGATGTCCAATAACTGATGTGTGCGCACGCACGAGGCTGCATTTATTTGATCAAAAATACAGCAATGTAGTCTATGGTCTATATAACGTCTATAAAGTAACTGTTTTCTATGTTTTACTTTTTATTTTTCCTGTAATGGAAATAAATCATTCTAATATTGTTATTTGCTGTTCAGGAAACATTTCTCCTTATTATCAATGCTGAAAACAGTCGTGCTGCTTAATATTTTTGTGAAAACCTTGATAATAGGATTCTTTGATTATGGAAATAAAACAGAAAGCTCAAGCAAAAAGCAATTATTTGAAATGGAACAAATCTTTTGTGACATTATAAATGTTTTTGTCACTTTTGATCAGTTTTATGCATCCTTGCTGAATGAAAGTATTAATGTCTTAAGAAACATTAGTTTGACAAATGTTTTAATTTGTAAAAGCAAACAGCTGAAAAAGAAAACACGTGTAACAGTACAGTTGAGGTCAAAAGTTTACACCCCCCTTTCAGGATCATTAAAAATTATCCCAAAATAAGAGGGATCATACAAAATGCATGTTATTGTATATTTAGTATTGACTTGAATAAGACATTTTACCTAAAATATGTTTACATGTAGTTCACAAGAGAAAATAATTGCTGAATTTCTAAAGAAGACCACGTTAAAAAGTTTACGTCCCATTGATTCTTAATACTGTGTTGTTACCTGAATGATCCACAGCTTTGTTTTTTTTGTTTTTTGTTTTTTTTTGTTTAGTGATAGTTGTTCATGAGTCCCTTGTTTGTCCTAAACAGTTAAATTGCCTGCTGTTCTTCAAAAAAATCCTTCAGGTCCTTGGTTTTAAAGCATATTTGTGTATTTAAACCCTTTCCAACAATGACTGTATGATTTTGAGATCCATCTTTTCACACTGAGGACAACTGAGGGACTCACATGCAACTATTACCGAAGGTTCAAACACTCACAGATGCGGCAGAAGGAAAAACTATGCATTAAGAGCCGGGGAATGAAAACTTTTGAACAGAATGGAGATGTGTACATTTTTCTTATTTTGCCTAAATATCATGTCGTCTTGTCTAGTTCTGCGATGCACATGCGAACGAAAAACTCCAATCTCATTTTCTCCTCCAACTTCAAAATCGCCCAACATCGCTGTTTTATCTTTTATTGTAATGAGTGTTTGACTCTCCTTGCACGTTCTCTTTGTAAACACTGGGTCGGTACTTCTGCAGCGATGTAGGGCGATTTTGAGGTTTGAGGAGAAAATGAGATGGGAGTTTTTTGACATACCCTAACTGTCTTGAACCGGATTACAGAGTTCACATGCGCATCGCAAACAAGACGAGCATTTGAGGTTAAAAAGAGGTTTCGCTAGATAAGATCCTTCTTTCTCGGCTGGGATCATTTAGAGCCCTTTGAAGCTGCATTTAAACTGCATTTTGGAAGTTCAAACTCACATGCACCATAGAAGTCCACTATACGGAGAAAAATCCTGAAATGTTTTTCTCAGGAAACATAATTTATTTTACGACTGAAGAAAGAAAGACACAAACATCTTGGATGACAAGGGGGTGATTGAATTATCTGTAAATTTTTATTCTGGAAGTGAACTAATCCTTTAAGAATCAACTGTATGTAAACTTTTGAACAGGGTCATTTTTATAAACTCGACTATTATTTTCTCTTGTGGACTATATGTAAACATCTTTTATGTGAAGTACTTTATTCAGTTTCAGTACTAAATAAACAATAACATTTCATTAGATCCCTCTTATTTTGGTAAAATAATTAACATTTTTAATGATTCTGAAAGGGGATGTAAACTTTTGACCTCAACTGTATATTTGATCCAGGCAGCTTATAAAGTGACAGCAGTTTCTGTCATTCAACTTTAATAAGAAGAAATA
Organism: Labeo calbasu; assembly: GCA_019740295.1. NCBI lineage: Eukaryota > Metazoa > Chordata > Actinopteri > Cypriniformes > Cyprinidae > Labeo > Labeo calbasu. Next base: position 343 of record JAHKKF010535691.1, on the reverse strand, counting down.
TGTATTTGAATAGAGAAGAATATACAGTGTTTTTATACATTTGAATACTTTATACAATGTATGTAGCATTTCTTATTTGTTCTCCTGTAGATTTTTTTGTCCTATTGCTTGTAATTATTTTCTTATTTTTTTAATCCCTGAGTCTTCAGTGAGTTTGAGGTTTTGTTTGTTTGTTTGTTTGTTTTTTTAGGCTAGTATTAGTTTTTTGTGATACTGACACTGGTGACAAGAATTCTGAAATTTCTATGGCATCAAAAAGTGAGATATCATAAAGACCTTATTTAAAGCAAAAATAAGTATATTGTGATACATACCATTACAGTGAAATAAAATTACTAGATAC
>JAHKKF010535690.1:0-10715 GCA_019740295.1 Labeo calbasu | reverse complement strand
TGTATGATTTTGAGATCCATCTTTTCACACTGAGGACAACTGAGGGACTCATATGCAACTATTACAGAAGGTTCAAATGCTCACTGATGCTTCAGAAAAAAAAAACGATACATTAAGAGCCGGGGGGTGAAAACTTTTGAAAAGAATGAAGATATGTCCATTTTTCTTATTTTGCCTAAATATCATATTTTTTTTCATTTAGTACTGCCCTTCAGAAGCTACAGAAGATACTTACATGTGTCCCAGAATACAAAGTCAGTTAAATTTAACCGACCTTCAAATTCAAAAGGCTCTTAATGAGTGTTTTCTTTCTGGAGCATCAGTGAGCATTTGAACCTTCTGTAATAGAGTCCCTCAGTTGTCCTCAGTGTGAAATCATGGATCTCAAAATGATACAGTCAATGTTGGAAAGGGTTCAAATGCGCAAAAATGCTGACAAAACCAAAGAATTTGTGGGACCTGAAAGAAGAACAGTGGACAGTTTAAATGTTCAGGACAAACAAGGGATTCAGGAACATTTAGAATCAAATTATTTTTTCTTGTGGACTATCTTTTATATGAAATGTTGTATTCAGATCAGTACTACATCAAAAATAACTTGCATTTTGTACAATCCCTCTTATTTTGTTAAAATAATTAACATTTTTGCAGATTCTGCAGGGTGTATGTAAACTTTTGACCTCAACTGAAAATTGTCATGACAGAAATAACAGAAGACTGTTGAGTTTAACAAAGACTGAAGAAGTATCCTGTGTCTCATATACTCGAAAAGAAAAAAACGGTCTGCAGAAGTCATTGTTCACCGCGCAGGCCTTGATAGCTCATCACGGTTCATGGCCCTTGTGTTTTATCCATAAACCTGCTAGCAATTCTTGCTTACTAGGTCTCGTTGTACTGTGGTATTGACTTGAAGCTTTTGCTGGGGAGTGCAGTTTACCTTTTAAGGACCTGATAATGCACCTCAGAGAGCAAGAACAAAAAAAAAACTGTGATGCAGAAATGGAGAGTTTGGCAGAGGAACAAACAGGCCCGAGTGCAAAAACGCACCTGGAAATGTTATTCAGGGCAAAAGTCAAGAAAGATGGATGATTCTTACATTTTGATGCCAGAAGTGACTGCATTCCAGCACACATTAGCAGCACTATGACCAAGACTAGAGGAGGAATAATGAATGAATCAGCAAGAACACTCACTTTTTATTCAGTATGATTCCGATAAAGGAACTGCTGACTAATTTCCTAATCTACGTCTACAGTCTACACATGGAAAATCAGCAGACCTTTCATAATCAGTGTGTGCTGTTTGTTAGTCTCACATAACTCTGATTACGAGCTTATTGGCCTTGTTCTGGCCTTCACCTTTCAGATGAGTGGCTAAGTTCAGTCTAGTGGAATTCCTCCTTTATTTAGAACAAAGACAGCAGAAAATCAATAGGGCTAATGGCGTAAGTGCTATACCAGTCAGGCCACTGTGTCAAGGGAATATAATGTGATGCCGTAATCTAAACGGCTATTTGAAGTATTAAAATACACAATTACACAGTTTTCACAGGAAATTTCCACATTTTCTAATCTAATTGCACATAATTTCTCTAAAAGTTTCATTGTGATGATTCATGTCATAATTGAATTCCCCTATGGTGGGGGAGACGTTGCGTTGCGGTGCCTTAAAGAAAAAAATTCTGTTAAAACAGGCCAGCCTCTGGCTGTCTATTGTTAAATTCGGATCAGACCTGATGTTATTAGGATAGGCAATATTAGTGGCTGATGCTTTATTACATCATTAATACGGATCAGACTATTTATGCTTTATTTATAGTTTGTTGGGGAAAGATTTATCCAAGCTAAGCTTGGGTAAAAAATAAAGGAATTTACAGTTTCTTCAAAAATTATTTGATGTAGGCATGCAATTGCATTAAATCTAAAATACAAAAAGTAGCATTTAAAAAGATTTTGAGACAAATTGGAGAGAAACAGAGTTTATACTTCCACTAAAAATCACCTTGGGATAAAAAAGAAAATGTGTTAGAAGATTTGCTTCTAAAGTGTTAAAATAATACATTCATTTAAGTGTTGCTTTAAATCATCATGTAATCAGAATGGAGTATTTTTATGGAATATTGCAGTGACAACAATAATAACAACGATCTAAAGATCCAATAATTTCCCAACTGGCAAAATTAAGTCCCGTCCTAATTTCCTTCTCATGCCTATTTCCATTTCATGCCTACTTTGAGTGTCTGAATACTTTTGGTGGCAACTGTATTCAATTTGCTTTCAAACATTTGACATGCAACGTCTTATATCCATTGTATAAAAATAATTTATACAGTGGATAAATGATAATATAAGAGATTCTGCTGTTGAGATATTCAGAAGTAATATGTGACGCTGGACCACAAAACCAGTCATAAGGGTCAATTTTTGAGCTGAATAAATAAATAAGCTTTCAAATGATGTATGGTTTGTTATGATAGGACAATATTTGTCTGAGATACAACTAAAAATCTGAGGGCACAAAATATTGAGAAAATCGCCTTTAAAGTTGTCGAAATTCAGTTCTTAGAAATGCGTATTACTAATCAAAAATTAAGTTTGATATATTTACGGTAGGAAATGTACAAAATATCTTCATGGAACATAATCTTAATATCCTAATGAATTTTGGCGTAAAAGAAAAATAAATAATTTTGACAAACTGACAAATATACCCATTCTATTTAAGATGGTTTTGTGGTCCAGGGTCACATATTTCTTTTATCCTAATTGGTTTCCTACTCCTTTTGAGTAGTGAAAACTAGATTCACCGATCTCTGATGAAATCAAGAACAGTTTGGCTTCTTTTTGTTTCAAAGCAAATTCAAAGTCACATGGAAGCACTGTGCAGATGCCTGCGGTCTATAATCTCTTGCACTGACACATGATGTAATGCTTTGTCTTCCTGCGGTTGGTCTGATCCCCCTTAAGTACTCCGAACGTGCCCATTTGCTTACTGACTTGCTGACTAGCACGCTGGAATCCTTCATTACAGGTCTCTATTTATAGACAAGGATGGCTCTCCTGTCAATTCAGGCTGCTTAGGCTGGACTTAACGCACTTGATTTTGTACCGAAGATGTTAGGAAACTTCATCACCATCATGTTTTGCATTCTGTGGATGAGCTGTAATAATTCACTTCACAGACATATGATGCTCTTCTACAGTGTTGCGACAGCTGGTATTGGTTCTTAAGAGGATATATGAGGTTTAAATGAGAAATAAAATAAGCTATAATATCTTTAGATGTTATTGTGTTTTTCAAGTTGATTTACTGGGCACAGAAAGAATTCTTAACACATGCCCAGATAAAAGTTTGGTAAACATCGCCACCTTGTGGTAAATTTTGTAGGTGTTCCTATAGAACATCCTTTGAGAAAATTTGGATGTAAATTGGAGAAATCTTGGAGAATTTGCAAAATGTTAATTATTTGACCAAAATAAGAGGGATCGTACAGAATGCATGTTATGTTTTTTATTTAGTACTGACCTGAATAATATATTTTACCATAAAGACATTTACATATAGTCAAGAAAAAATAATAGTTGAATTTATAAAAATGACCCTGTTCAAAAATTCTCAATATGATACATTAAGAGCTGGGGGGTGAAAACTTTTTTTAATTCAGGGTATAAAATCAGGGTAAATTTAACTTATTATGTCTTCTGGGAAACATGTAGCTTCTGAAAGGTAGTACTAAATAAAAAAAAAAACATGATATTTATTCAAAATTAGAAAAGTGTACACATCTTCATTCTGTTCAAAAGTTTTCACCCCCAGCTCTTAATGCATCGTTTTTCCTTCTGAATCAGTGAGTGTTTAAACTTTCTCTAATAGTCGCATACGAGTCCCTCAGATCTCAAAGATGGATCTCAAAATCATACAGTCATCATTGGAAAGGTTTCAAATACAATATAAACTATTATTTTCTATTGTGGACTGTAAGTAAACGTCTTTTATGTGAAATGTGACCATGCGACTTCAAATGTACTTGTGAAAACTGGCTGAAAATATAAGAAATTGTTGTAACCCGGCTCAGATATGTATCATGCCTTTGTGGCAGTTTTTCACCTGGTTGTCGAAACCAAAATTGCACAAAAATTGAGAAAAACAAGCAGTATTTTTGGAATCAGCACCCCAAAAAATTGTTGTTTCATTCAGCAAATGATACCCAGTTATTTATCGAGTGATTCTGCAATTTGAAACTAAAAAAGTAATTTTGGCTGTAAAATCTTTGTTTAAACCAGTGTAACCTATTTTAGCTTTTTGTTGGCATTATAGGTGAGCTGTTAAGCCAGCCCCGACCTGAAGGACTTACTGAGATCATCTGCCCCAAGAATGGCTCGGAGCGGGTCAACGTGGCGCTAGTTTACCCTCCGACCCCGACTGTGGTCAGCCCCAGTCATAAATGACATTAACTTCACCTGCACTTTCCTGCCTGTGAATGGCCTCCACAAACCGCTGCACCTCTTTTCCCTCTATCTTATAACACGTGCACACACAAACAAATATACGTGTGTGTTTGTGTGCGCAAATGCGTGCGCTTTCTTGTTGCCTCTGTCCTTCATCCCACATCTGAGGGGGTTGATGGACCACTGGATACCCGGCAAGTGCAAAGAAGATTCATAATGAAAGCTTGCCATTGGGAAGCCGTCATATCAGGACATACTTACAGGTATAATATTTTGAAGCTTCATGCAATTCAGTGGATCTTTTATTTAAGATCTTCAGCTTTTTTCTCATTACTGTTTTGTTCTCCTCTTTTTCAGGTGTTCAGCTCCGACTGCCAACACACGATGAACTGAAAGTATTACGAACTGTTGCACTGACATCCTGTTTTTGTCTATGTACACGTAAAGCTTTTTTAGTCACCCTGAGCCTTCCTCGATGCTTTTAGCCTTTCGGTTCAACATGAGATCAGTCGTTCCTCTGCAAGTTCTTGGAAGTTCCCATTTGTTGCATCTCTTGGAGTGAAACTACACCTTGTGCTGCTTGGAGCCGAGTGGTTAAGCTGACAATAAAATGGAAGCGAAAGGACACTGTTTCCCCTCAGACTTTAATTAGCGAGGTTAGATGTTAAAATGATGCTTTAAGTGAGATTGTACTTTAAATGCATGCCTATAAAATGCAAAAATGATTTTAAAATGACATACATGGATAAATGCACTAGCCCAGGCTTCCTGAGAGGTTTAGTCTTATCGAACATGAAAGGATGGAATTATTGGGCATAAATCTTTGAGATGTATTTATTGGTTTCCTGCTCACAGACGGACACATTGTGTTAGTTTTGGATAGAGATAAGCAGACATTTCAAAAGATTTTAGTGAAACATGCAGCCAAAGATATGAAAATGTTTTGCTGAACCACTGACACAAGCTTATCTATCTATCTATCTATCTATCTATCTATCTATCTATCTATCTATCTATCTATCTATCTATCTATCTACCTGTCTATCTATCTGTCTGTCATTCATTAGTTTTTCTTTCTTTCAGTCTATGCATAAATTTATACCCTCGTACATTTGTGCTTATACAGATAATCATACTCCATAGCATGACGGATATTATTTTAAGCACGTAAATACAAATATCAGCCATCTGTAAGATTGTCACAGTTTCTTGCACATGTTCAAACTTTCCTACAAGATGCAGTTTTGGATACATATGAGCGGGAATATTAATGTACAGTCACGGATGTACAGAAATGGTACAGTAATTCAGCCAAGGATGTTTTCTCACTCTTGAGGTGAATTGTGTAAGCATATCTGCTTAACTCTAAGGTTATTTGATATATATTTAATTCACTGAACATGCTCTTTAAAAGCAGTGTCTGAATCATACTGTACATATTTATCTAAAAAGTGCACATTAGGTCAAAAGAAGCAAGACTTTTTTATAAGAACTGATTCATACTTAGAAACTATTGTGCATTGTTTTAATGTTTCTTTTTGGAGAGGGGAGAATCTGCAATATGTGTAATGTTTTGTGAACAGGTGAAAAACTTTTGTACATAATATTTTATTTTTGTAAGCTAACAAGCTGTCACCAGTATCCCACACTATTTACTGTGCATTGTGCATGGCTACTGTGCCCAATGTTAAAATTCACAAACTGTTTTCTAAGTTATAAAGAAGTTATTCTTTCTCATTGTAGAACCACAGAAACACCAAATATAAAGGCTGGTTTCCATGTTGTTGTACTGTTGTTTCCTTTCTTCCTTATAACATTATTATGAAGAACAATAGTTAGAGATATTCTGAATCTGAGTGTAACTAAAAAATGTATTCAGTAGCCTGTATATATTTTACAGGGACATACTATAGAGTGTTTTCATAACGCGTCATCAATTGGCCATATCGGCAGCACCGAATGTAAACAATGCCACTTAACTGAACAAAACTTGCATATTTTGCTGATTATTCCGGCTGAAAATGGTCAATTATTAACATGTTTTGGGCTGTACTAATCGGCCGGACCAGGAAAAACATTTGGAGTACTATAGACTGACAAAAGTTATAACAAATCAATGAGAAGAGTACAGAAAATTGTCTGAGGAACAAAAGGCGTTTGTGGTTGGCCAAACTGAACTAGGATTTTCAGGGCAAGAATCTTGACAACATTTGTGTTTGTGCTAATCATTTACAGTCAGGTAGGTGAAATATTAGGCTAATATCTTAATTAACACTGCTCGTATCTTTACCTCACCTACTAACTTTAGTTCTCAAAATATTGCACCCTTTCCTGCTTACTAAGTCATTCTCTATATGATCTAACAGCTTTCACACGGTTTTTTCTGTGGTTTAGACAGCATAAACTCCGTTTGTTGTTAGGATGAAAAAAGGTGTAAGAATATATATAAACGCAGAATAAGCTTATAGGTGAAACTTCCGGCTCAGGGAAATAACCAGAAGAAGAACAAGAACGTGTATAAAGAGTAAAACTGTTTGCACTACAAACCAGTGTGTTCATTATTAAGATAATACATTAAAACAATATGGCTAGACACACCAATTTGCAATATCTAGCAGCAAAACGAGCTGTTTGTACAGCTAAAAATAGCTAGAAGCAGATGACTAATGAGCCAGACTCATAAAAATTACAAATGGCAGCACCCATTCTTACAGTAAATATAACGTTAAATGTCTAACAGCTCTCCTCACTGCCAAAATGACTGATGGCCAGTAGTCAGAAGCCGTTTTAACGTTGAAAAGGTAAGATTTTGTGAGGTACGATTACAGTAACATATACAATAATGTAAACATCTAATATTTAGCAGCTGGTACAAACACGATGCAAATGCAAACTGCTCGATTTTTCTCAAATAGCCTACGGTCGTTTTGGTATCATTTACGTGATTAATGTAATTCCTAAGCCTGTGGCCTTGTATTAAAGTATTGAATAGCACCTATTAAATAGTATTTAATACTATTTCAATTCTACACTATTTAATAGGGGAGTCTGTCTTGACTTGCCCTGGTGGGCATATCTAGTGATTATGCATAAAATTTTAATAACGAAAAAATTACCAGCACATTTTGTCCTCGGCCAATCAAATGCCCTTACGAAAATTAACCATGGTTTTATTGTAGTAAAAGTGTAGTAGCCATGTTTTTTTGGCGTATTGATTACCATTTGTATATTTCACTACAAATACCATGGTTAAACTACAGTCAGTATAGCAAAACCAAATTAATTTGTGTTTACAATGGTATAACTATAGTAACCATGTTTTTTTGGCTTTATTTGTGGTAAAACCATTGTTAGTTTTCCTAAGGTGTTGTATTTTCACATGATGACAAATTATGTCAATGAATTTTTAAAGTTATGAGCATATATATAAGAAGATATCTACAGTAAAGTATGAAAAAAAAACACGAAATAGAACATTTCTGAAGGTTTTTTTGTTCTAAATCAAGTGAACATAGATGTAAACATTGTTCAATCAACGTAATTAGCGTGTTGCATTTAAAAGTGATGCAAATGTATACATTTATTAGCAAGTGATGAAAACAGTTCAGTCTTTTGCAGTGTAATATTTACAAAAACACAAGTAAAGGAGCAAATAAAGACCGGTTACAGAATACTGCCTTTCACTTAGAATCAAAAATGTGTCTTAGAATTAGTTTCAGCTAGTTTTCTCAAACGCATGACAGGAAAAAGAGAGTAAAAGACTTTGTATTTGGAGGCCAATATGGATAAGAAGCCATTTATTTTTACTGAGGCAAGGCAACTGTGATATCATGATGATACTAGGCTGTTTATTTCAACCTAATGTGTCTATACAATAAATATGCCCAACAATCAAGAAAAAAGGGCCAGAAATAATAAGCTGCACCAGAAGATGAGATGACGATGGTGTGAGATCTTCAGTCGTTATCATAGATACAGTCTGTAAAGACAATTTTATTGAAGATATTAATATTGGCATCATTCTTCTAATCTTAAATTACATCCCATCTAGTGGAATTAACATTTTAAATTTTCACATAATGTTCAAGTTAATGAATTCGCTACGTACCATCTCCAATGTCATCATAGACCTCATCACTATGTACATAAAACATAAAGATTTAGTTTCACACATTCACACATTAACAAAACAATTTACAAACAAACTTTAAGAGTAACTTACTCTGTTTGAATGTTGCTGATTGGAACATATCCAACTGAAAAGTCAATTTTACAATGTCATCATTACTAATGCTTGTCTTGGTGTAGATCAACTTTCCTTTGCAGTCACAAATAATGTCACTTACATTTGCCCTCCTTGTTCCTACAGATGAATTTGTCAGGGTCAGATTTGCTGATGACATCCACAGTCTCCCCAGCTTGTACAGCCAGGTCTTTCCCACTTCCCTTCTTACTAATGGCAATTGTTGCTTGATGAAGTACCTGAATCTCCCCATCGTACTGGTAAAGTAAATGCCAAAGTGTTGGCTTATAAATTCAATCAAGAAAGCACTCTGTGTTTACAGGCCATTCAGTTTCATACGCACCTTAAACTTTTTCCGAAATTCCTTTTCTTCCTTCTCAAACTTCTTTTGCTTTTTCGGGTCCTCGTGGACTTTGGTCGCCTTAGATTTCACCGGAGGAAGGCTGCGATAACAAAATATTATCATTAAGACAGGCTGATTTAAATATGCTAATACAGAGTAGTACATTTTAATAGTTTATATTGCATCTTGTTTTACAACATTAATGGTAAAGCATGTAATGTAGCATCTGTTTACCTGCTAGGTGATGGAGCGCCAGGGAATGAATCAACATCATCATATATGTCTTGGGAAGCATCTATGACATTTGAAAACGAAAGATTTCACAGTGGGGGTACACGGTTAATTTGAAGGTGTGTTACAGAAATAAAAAATATATATATATATTTATCTTTATTACCTTCATGTGTAAATTGTGGAGGGGGAGCAATGCTAAAACAGATAGTTAGAAGTATATAAATATTTAAAAATTACACTGGGAAAAGCCATTTAGCTGATTTAATTTACGTTAATTTTTTTTTCTGTAAAAAAAAAAACAATCAAAGGAGGAAGCCTTGAGAAAGGGACACAGCAATACTGAATCATCCACATTGAGTAAGGTTATTAATAGAAAAGATTAGAAAAGCATTAATAACATGAGGCTCAGAAGAATTTCCAGAAAGGAGTTTTGTGCAGATTGGATTAATTGTGAAACGAACAATTAATCACTTTGCTTTGTGAATGCATTCGTGATTTGTAATTGAAAAGTAACATTGTTTCTGATTCCATCTTACTAATGTAAAAATTACTCGTTATTGTGAAGTTGACTTTTTCTCCGTTCAACTGAGCTTTTGAGCATTTCCAAGAAGTTGCGCGGTTTTAAGAGAGGCCTGGGATCTCCAGTGCTATGGTTTCAGAGGAACGTAGTATGGGTGAGACAGATCCATAATCCATATAAGTGGCCAAACAACAAAACCAGGAACACAGGCACACACATATAATGCGCACAATATGCAAATATATTATATTATGTAATATGTGGCCTTGGACCACAAATCCAGTCTTAAGTAGCACAGGTAATGTAGGTAATGTATTTGTAGCAGTAGCCAAAAACACATTGTATGGGTCAAAATTATCAATTTTTCTTTTATGCCAAAAATCATTAGGATGTTAAGTAAAAAACATGTTCCATGAAGATATTTTGTTAATTTTCTATCATAGATGTATCAAAACTTAATTTTTGATTAGTAATATGCATTGCCAAAAACCTAAATGAGAACTCCACTTCCAGTTTTTTTTTTTTACAATTTACAAATAATGTACTCACCCCCTTGTCATCCACGATGTTCATGTCTTTCTTTCTTCAGTTTTGAGGAAAACATTGCAGCATTTTTCTCCATATAATGGACTTGCATAGTGCCCCGATTTTGAACTTCCAAAATGCAGTTTAAATGTGGCTTCAAACAATCCCAAATGCAGCTGTAAACGATCCAAGCCAAGGAAAAAGAGTCTTATCTAGCATAACGATTGGTTATTTTCATAAAAATAATACAATTTATATACTTTTTAATGCCATGTCTTGTCTTACTCTGCCTGGACTGTTTTTTTTCTGGTTCATGACAGTTAGGGTATGTCGAAAAACTCCCATCTCATGTTCTCCCTCAACTTCAAAATCGTCCTATATCACTGTTTTACCTTTTTTTGT
>JAHKKF010535689.1:9791-40501 GCA_019740295.1 Labeo calbasu | reverse complement strand
GGGGCTAAATATCATGTTTTGAGGTCGCTTTAACCCGCGGACATGAAACAACCCGTGGAAAACCGTGGAATTGGCAACACTGCTTCAAACGAACAGATTCCCAACCCCTGGAGTGGAATCGACTCATGATTCGGAACACCTCGGAAGCGAAGAATCGATTCTTTTGGGAACTGAGTCCAGCTGGGTGAATACGTACGGATAGGGAGGGAAAAAAACAGTGACTAGCGGACAGATACACGAGCTCCCGCCGAGAGGTCGGAGCTTTTTTTAAGCGACTGAGCCGCTGTGATTCGGTTCGGAGTCGATTCGCATCTCCGTTTACCTCAGCGTGTGTTTCCACAGATGTTGTCTTACAGCATATATGAAGGTGAATGTCACACCTGACCGCTAACACAGCTTTATGTTTGACAGAGTCCACTTACCGCCATCAGGCCAATATCGACGATGAGACCGTCGGCATGGAGATTCTGGACACAGCCGGACAGGTGCGCTAAAAACAGCCATGCACATCATCAATAACACACTGCAGCAGGGGTAGTTTTACATATTTGCATTTAGATATCCTGCGACATCTTCAAATATTCCATATAGCAATTAAGGACGCTTTATAATTTCTCTAATCAGCGATATTCAATGTGACGTAGCGTCAAATTATCAATAAACCATTTATAAATGATTGGAAAGCCACATTTTATGTGCTCACCTGAACTCTTGTTTTATTTCTCTTCAGAACCTTCAGTAATTTATATTTAGTCGTTATTTATACTCAAGTTTCCGTTCCCCAGTTGTACAAACAGGCGTGATGGCGCTCTAAAGTGACTCTGAAAGCTGATTGGCTGAAATGACTTTCTCTGAAGCTGATTGGTTATAAATGAGAGAAGAGGAACATTTAATATCCATCCTGATTGAACCAGTGTTTAAAACTGGCATGCAACTTAATTAATTATGCTTGACAAATATTTTGTCCACAAATGCAAGGTATTAATAACGACTCCCCTTTATCTCAATTTCAAAGAAATGTTACGATCTAAATTAAATGTTTATTTCTCTGTTTTTTCTTTTTCTGATTATATAAGTGACCCTGGACCACCAAACTAGTCAAAGTTAAAATTTTTGAATTTTTGAAACTGAGATCATCTGAACACTGAATAAATAAGCTTTTCACTGATGTATGGTGTGTTATGACAGGACAATATTTGGCTGAGATACAACTATTTGAAAATCTGTCATCTGAGGGTGCAAAACATCAAAGTAATGAGATAATGGCCTTTAAAGTTGTCCAAATGAAGTTCTTAGAAATGCGTATTACTAATCAAAACTTAAGTGTTGATATATTTACAGTAGGAAATTTATAACATATCTTCATGGAACATGATCTTTACTTAATATCCTAATGATTTTTGGCATAAAAGAAAAATCGATCATTTTGACCCAAACAATGTATTTTTGGCAATTGCTACTTAAGAGTTTTTGCGATCCAGGCTCACATATATTTTCTTTTAGTGCAGTGTTTTGGCTGTACTATGACATTTTGTCCAATGCAATGAGACAAAATACTAATATTAAAAGTACAGTCTATGAAAACAAGACTGAATATTGTATGTAGTGTTGCGTCTCAATTAACCTTGTTGGATTTTTAGACACTTTTACTAGATAAGACTCATTAAATGTTTTTTATAATACAATGGTTTCATCATGTTAAGGTCTAGTTTAAATATTAATTTATCAGGCACTTTTAAAGTCACAATATTATAGTTTTCATTAAGATTTTAAATGAACTTTTATTATATTTTCTGTTTTCACCTTTAGTTAAAACTTTAGTAATTTTTTGTTGTGTATTGTCATTTTTATTTTTTTAAATATGTTATAATATTTATTAATTTTTATTTATTAGTTTTAGATGTTTATTTGAAGTCACAGTTTTTAATGATTTTAGTTTTAGTTGATGGTAAAAACCCCCGTCACAGGTTAATTCTTCCTGCGTTAACCAGTGATGAACCGGGTTGGAACCTGCAATCCTTTTTTTTAAAGCACTAGGCCACACCCACAGGTCATGTGACCTTATTAACGTCATGTTTGTGTTCTTCAGGAGGACGTGCTCCAGAAGGAGGGTCACATGCGCTGGGGCGACGGCTTCATCCTGGTCTACGACATCACGGACCGCGGGAGCTTCGAGGACGTGGTTCCGCTGAAGGGCCTCCTGGACGAGGTCAAGCGGCCCAAACACGTGCCGCTGGTGCTGCTGGGAAACAAGGCGGATCTGGAGCACGCCCGGCAGGTGGCCACGGAGGAGGGCGAGCGGCTGGCGGCCGACATGGCCTGCGCGTTCTACGAGTGCTCGGCGTGCGCGGATCAGGTGGGGACGGGCGGAGGCGTGGCGGAGGCCTTTCACGAGCTCTGCAGGGAGATCCGCCGCAGACGCGCCGTTCAGGGCAAAACCCGCCGCCGCAGCTCCACCACGCACGTCAAACAGGCCATCAACAAGATGCTCACCAAGATCAGCAGCTAAAGACAAGACTGCAAAACATGAGCTGCCTCCTCACTATCCGTCTTGTTTTCCAGTGTAAAAACATTCTTTAAAGTGACAGTACACCCAAAAATGCCAATGTGCTGAAAATGTGCTCACACAAGATGTTCGTGTCTTCATCAGCAGTGATGGAAATAATGTTATAAATAAACAGCGTTATTAACGGCGTTATTTTTTTTCAGTAACGAGTAATCGAATGACTGTTTCCCCTATTACAATGTAAACAATATTCTTTGTTGTATTTTCCTGTCAGAATAATGGAGTTCCTTTAGAATTCTTCAGCTTTTAAGAACGGCAGTCTCATTGGCTGGGGCTCAGCTATTATCATCCCTGTTTTGATTTCAGCAAATCAGTTTGGGCGAACACAGACAACGAGATTAATATTCATGAACCCAGCAGGGCATTTATCCTTAGTGCATTTTATATTGTTACTAGTAGTAGAATTTGTAGTCGTTTTGTTATCTTATTAGTATTATTTTTAGTTTTTTCCCTTTTTATAGAAACACTAAATTACAAACAATATCTTAAGCACCATCACCAGTCCTAATTTCAGTCAACATGACAAGATGCATTCATACATGGTTATTCTAATTACTAAATTTCTAATACTAAAGTTTAATGCTAATGATGATGGTCATATTTGCAATAATGTATTGAATTTGATTGGTGTCTCTCACATCGTCCCACAGCAATATTAAAATACTGTACAATGTTTTATAGTAATATTTTTTTTCTATTTAGTGTCCATTTCATTCATTTAAAATATTTAATATAGAGGACATCCAAGTTATTTGACATATTAGAACATTTTTTTAAAAAAAGTAACACAGTAGTTACTTTCCCTGGTAATTAATTACTTTTATAATGATGTCAGTGACTATTTGTGTGAAGTAACTAATAACTATAATTGATTATTTTTTTAAAGTAACATGCCCATCACTGTTCAACAGATTTGTAGAAATGTGTTATTCCATCACTTACTCACCAGTGGATGTGAATGGGTGCCGTCAGAATGAGAGTCCAAGCTGCTGATGAAAACACAGTAATTCACAGCACTCCAGTCCGTCAGTTCACATCTTGAGAAGACAAAAGCTGATCATTAAGAGACGTTTTTAACAAAATACGAGTTATGATCCATAATAACGCTTCCTCCAGTGAAAAAGTGGTCTGGTCTGAATCAGGAGAGAAATCTGCACAGATCAAACACCGTTTACAAGCTAAAACAAATCAGCTTTAAACAAATGTATGGCTGGATTTTGATGCGAGAGACAACAGGAGATGGACTTTTTCACAGGAGGAAGTGTTATTATGGATTATGGGTTTGTATTTTAGGTCAAAACGTCTCGTAATGATGGATTTGTTTCAGTTTTTGTCTCCTCAAGATGTTAACTGATGGACTGGAGTGGTGTGGATTATTGTGATGTTTTTATCAGCTGTTTGGACTCTCATTGTGACGGCACCCATTCACATCCATTGGTGAACAAGTGATAGAATGAGACATTTCTCCAAATCTGATGAAGAAACAAATGCATCTACATCTTGGATGAGCCGAGGGTGATTTTTCTGACTGCATCGGCAGATATTTGTTCTTGTTTCGAGGTAGACTTACCTACTTTTTATACATTTTTCAGAAAACAACTTGTTTTGCTTCTGAAGTAAAGTATTTTGATTGAAGTATCTTTTGCATTGGAAAACAAGACAAACGTAGTGAGGAAGAAGCAGATGATTTTTTTTTCGGTTCAGACACCAGCGCTGGATTGTGAGCTGCGCAGACGCATCAGTGCCTCGTGTTTCTCCGTCTACGTGGTGTGTTTTCTCTGCGTGTTTCTCCACGGTCTGAAGCCCGCGGCTGTATATTTGTTCTTACGGCTGAACTGAAGGATTGTGTGAAATGTCAACACAGATATCAGATGGCCCGCGTCCTCGTTCGCGTGTTGACCCAACAGATATTTTGAGCCGTCAAATAAAGCGCTATCCCGTTCATAATCGCGGCTCTCTGACTTCAAACGAGGATGGTGGAATGTCTCCAGATGATATCTCCGATCAACAGACATATTTCTCCTGTTTCAGGACAGATCATGTCCACATGTTTTTCTCCTCCTACTCCTGACTGTCACAAACACGTGTAAATTTCTGCCTTAATGACTCCAGAGCTCTATCCATGTGTACAGTAAAGACGTCTGAGCGTGTTCTCCGTGTATCGTAGATTTTCTCTAGGAGACTCCCACAGAAATATGCAGAAATGTGTGTGTGAACCTCATACATATGAAAAGAAAACAGCTGCTGGTTTACATTCGTCTCCTGGTTCATCTGCAGTCGATAGAAACACAAACATCACGGTGAGATCTCACAGGACCAGAATGAGAAAACACAAACAAACAGACTACTAACCTGGTAATCAGTCAGTGCACTAACTCGGCGGCTTCAAACTGTGTGATCTAATCATCGTACAGTTAATACTGTACAACTGCATGACTACAATGAGCATTTCAGACAAACACAAAACACACATAACACTTTTTATGAGCTAGAGATACATTTTTTAAGCATTTCTTGATCTAGGTTAATATTAATTTAGAATTTTACTGTTTACTGTTAATCCATGTTCATGCGTAAATGTGACCCTGGAGCACAGAAGCAGTCTTAGTAGCACAGGTATATCTGTAGCAATAGCCAAAAATACATCGTATAGGTCAATTTTTCTTTAATGGCAAAAATCATTAGGATATTAAGTAAAGATCATGTTCCATGAAAGATATTTTTTTACATTTCCCACCGTAAATATATCAAAACTTAATTTTTGATTAGTAATATGCATTGTTAAGAACTTCAAAGGTGATTTACCCAATATTTAGATTTTTTTTGCACCCTTAGATTCCAGATTTTCAAATAGTTGTATCTTGACCAAATATTGTTCTATCATAACAAACCATACATCAATGGAAAGCTTTATTTTTTTGTAAAACTGACCCTTAATGCATTACTTATCATGAACTAGTGATAAAAAAAAACTTCTTAATCTAGGTTAATATTAATTTATAATTATACAGTTTACTGTTAATCCACATTCATGCATAAATGTGAATGAATACAATGTGAAAATGTTAAAATGCTTGCCCTCATTTTTATTTTGACATTGACAGTAATGCATTAACTAATGCTAATGAACATATATGTATGTATTTATTTAGTTCGTTAGGTAGTTGGCAGTTATTATTTGTACTTAAAATTAAAACCTACTTGGAACAAAAAAATACTTTTACAAAATTATTTCAGCAACAACATTTCTTTATCTCTCTTTTTTTTTTTTGGTTTAAAGTACTAAAATAGCTCAATAAACTAAAACTAACAAATGAAAAATAATAAAAACTATACAGACATGTTAAAAACACAAAACAAAAAACACAACTGATTTACTAAAACTTAAAATGAAAAGAGAAACTAATTCACCTTTAAAGGTGATTTTCACAGATTCCAGATTTTCAAATAGTTGTATCTCAGCCAAATACTGTCTTATCATAACAAACCACACATCAATGAAAAGCTTTTAAAAAAATTAAAAAATAGACCCTTATGACTGGCTTTATGATCCAAATAATAAAAACTATAATAGTATATCAAAGATACTAAAATAACACTGATGTATATATGTAGTAGATCAATGTAATAAGCATCCAAAAAACTTGTTTTGTAAAGGCGTATCTCAAAGCAGCATAATTATTATCAATGCATGTGAAATGAATTGTCTGAGCACTGCAGAGGCAGAGTGTGTGTGTGTGTGTGTGTGTGTGTGTGTTGGGTGTTGTCCTGTGTGTCGGGTGTGTCGTGTTCATACACGGGATAATTACACACACGTCTGTCTGAGAATAGAAACCACAGAAAACCACAAACTCAACGTCAGCGTCCAAAAGCAGACAGAATCACACACATCAAACTCACATTCATGCGTTTAGCAGATGCTTTCATACTGTACCTTCATAATATCAATTTACTAAAGCATTTTTCAGCTGTTCACTGTTGATTCGAACGCAATATAAATGGTGTTCCCTTCCTGAAGGGCTCTTTAAGGGTGCAAAAACACAGTTTGGAATCATGCACCGTCTCTAGACACACACACACACACACACACACACACACAGACAGAGATCAGGACTGGCCTGCAGCATCAATGTCTCGTCTCAGCATCTGTTTGGCTCTCCTGCGGCGTCCCAGAAGGCCGAGCAACATCCTGCTGCACAAGACTGACAGCGGCTGACCTTTACTAAGACGACGGACTAAAATGAACCGTTTCATTAATACACACACACACACACACACACACTGCTATTCCTATTATTATGGGTTGATTCCATAGGCGTAATGGCTTTTCTACTGTACACACTGTATTTTCTAACCCTACACCTAAACGCATTCTTACATTCTCAAAACACTTCATAAGCTTGTTTCCATATGGGGATCAAAAATGTCCCCACAAGGTGAAAATTGGACCAACATTTGGACCCTATAACACAGTGAATACCAAGACACACACACTTACTCACTCAGGAAACCAGGTTTAATTCCGTCTGAATGAAATAAAGTGCATTTCCTGTGCGGTCAGACGTTTCCTCTAGCTTTCTCAAACATCAGGGATTTTAGACTGTATTTTTTGGACTTTGGTAGAATGACTGTGTTCACCGTGTTTGGTTTTAACACACACACACACACACACTTGTTTTAAGTGTCCTGAAGGAGAGAAGCATTCTTAAGTGAATGACATTACAATTTTCCATTACAAGCGACTCAAGCAGCACAAATCCAGTAGAAATGAAGCTCTCAGACAGGAAATAGAGGCTCAGCGCACAGGAAGAGCCTCCGCACGATCGCAAACGTTGAGGAGAAGCTTCGCTCGGTGTTTGTGCTTCTGCTCGTTTACTTCAGATCAGACTCACTGACTGATGTGTGTTAGAACGGTGTCACACAAAGACGACACTCGATCACATGATGTCATTCGAACGAGAGGCAGAACCGGTCCTGGACTGAGAAAATACCTGTGGACACACACACACACACACGTCTGTCCGTCTCTCGGCGTCTCATCTTTCTCTTTGTGTTTACTAAGGCATTGCTGTTGCCATGGAGACCAAGGCCTTTCCCTGTTTTCAACTTCAACTTAGCATTTCTCTATGGTGACTGAGAAAAAACGCAGAGCTGCGACACACATACACACACACACACACACACACACACTTAAGCGCAGGCTCTTATCAGGCGTAAGGCTGGACCTTGAGAAGAATCTGTGAATCAGAATCTCTAGTAATGTGTCTGATACTGCTCACAATCAACAGAAACATGTTCTAAGAGCGCGCTAGTTATGAAAACATTATTTCTGAGCATTCAAAGCATCCAGTTTAAACATATATCATTTTGCAAACATTATGGGAAGGTTAGTTTTGAACATTCCCAGAACGTATAAATAATGTTTTGTGCTAACATTTTGAGAACATTATTAAAGACCAGATAACTTCGAATGAACACTGGAAGAACGTTCTGAGAATGTCGATCTGATCTCACACCTGTTAAACACACAGTCAAACTCCTGAAGATGTGAATCGTTTGCAGACGAATCAAAAGAATCGGTGCTGATGTTCTTTCTGTAGAAGAGAAGTGATTAAAGTGTTTCAGTGAACTTGATCTTTGTGATGAAAAACCGCAGTAGAATTAGTATCATTTAAGATCAGTTTAAATACAGACAAAACTGAAATGATTTTTAAAGAGGTTTTAAATAGAAACCATCACTAATGTTGTTTAAACGCAGTTACTATTATAATGTGTGACCCTGCTCCACAAAACCAGTAAGAAGTGTCTTTTTTTTTAATTGAAATGTATACATCATCATGAAAATCAAAATATTGAGAAAACTGCATTTAAAGTTGTCCAATTAGTTCTTAGCAATGCATATTAATAATACAAAATGACGTTTCCATATATTTACAGTAGGAAATTTACAAAATACTTTCATGGAACATGATCTTTACTTAATATCCTAATGATTTTTGGCGAAAAATTGATCATTTTGACCCATACAATGTATTTTTGACTACTGCTACAAATAAACCCGTGCTACTTAAGACTTTAGGTTTTGTGCTCCATGGTCACATATTGATTATTTTTTACGGTCTCTCTCTCAAAACGGGACTAAACCCAACCTAACCTACGATAAAAAAGTATTAACATTACAACTAATATTATCAGAGCTGTGTCTATTGTTTATAAAAACAGTTTACTACAGATTAGCATATATTTGTACCGTTTGTGTGTTTTCTTCAATGGTTTCGCCGTCAGTCCCGTTATTCTTCATCTGTGTGCTGCTGCCGCCCAGCGGCTCAGAGCGGAACTACTGCAACTCGTATTTATTTACAACCAGGCACCTGAATAATTACAGATTAATCACAGCTGATGGTCACTCACATCATCATCATCATCTGACTGAGTTACATCTGGAATAGATGATGGGATCATAGATGAAATATAAATGATATGACGAATTAAATGAATGTTATGATGATTAAATGTATGGTTTAAATAAAACAATAAATTCAGTTAGATTAATAAACGTCATTAGGAATAATAAGTTACTGATAAACTGAAATCAGTATGAACAAAATTAATCTTTGCACTACAGAGAAGCCCAGAAAACACAAAGGTGCCATTTACAGACTGTTTAACGAGACTCTGAGGTATAATTCATTTAAATTCATAATAACAATCTTATAACACGTTTTAAGTATAAATGTTGAGAATGTGGAAAATAAAAAAATAATAAAATAATTAAAACCTCCAATAGGTGGCGGCAAATCACTGTCTTTGTTGCTGAATCATTTTTTGCAATCGATTCGTTCAAACGGCTGAATCATTCAGGTACGAAGCAAGTGACTCGGTGCGTCCGAAATCGCGAAATACTGTCTCAGTAGGTACTACAAAAAAGTAAATTCTATACAGTATGAAGATGGGCAGTATGAAAGACGTGTTGTAAAAGTCACATGACCTACCTGCGTCAGTTGCGTAAGAAGTAGGTCATCCGGGTACTTTTCGCCTACTCCGCATACTGAAAGTA
Organism: Labeo calbasu; assembly: GCA_019740295.1. Taxonomy (NCBI): domain Eukaryota; kingdom Metazoa; phylum Chordata; class Actinopteri; order Cypriniformes; family Cyprinidae; genus Labeo; species Labeo calbasu. The sequence continues at coordinate 30,878 of JAHKKF010535689.1, read as the reverse complement.
TGATTTCGTACGCAGTTACTATCTTTAAGAACGGGTCACTGAATCATTGACTCACTAGCACTGTTGCCAAGTCCGCGGTTTTCCCACGGAAATGGGCTACTTTTCAAATCGTTGCCGCGGGTTAAAGCGACCTCAAAAACGTGATATTTAGCACAAGGAATGCGAATTTTACTAGGGGAACCAAACCAAAAAAATGTGTATTTTACCCTCTGGAACGCTATTTTTACCAGGGGACCCCTCCAAAACGCGACTGGGCTAGTCTTTTGTTGTGAAAACCTGGCAACCCTGCTCACTAGATTTGTTCAAAGTCGCAGATTCTTTCATAAACCAAGCTGTGTTTTCTTGGAGACTGACTTTGGTATTATTTTTGAGCATAAGTCAGACCAATGGGAATGTTTCTAAAATGTAAGTCAAATATTAATTTCTTTGCTATTGAACTATAAACCTCAATCTCACATTTGCATACCCCCTTTATAATCATTAAAAAGCTGTGGCTCATCTCAGTTCACAATCTGTTAGTGTAGATTCAGTATGTTAAGAGATCACTCACAATTCCCAGACAGCAATTAAACCACAACTGCAGCTGTTCATATTAAACACGATTGATTTTAATAGCATTTCCATTCATCAGAGACAGAATATAAAAAATAAAATCAAAACCAGAATGAAGAGAGTTTCTAACACATGAAGACACACGTGAAGCAGTGAGATACACAAACACAGACGCGTCATGCCACATTTACCGCGGTAAATCACCTCAGCATCTTCATTTAGATGCACTTCGGGACGTGATTTATCACTAATATCAGCTGGTTCTGATTCACCGAGTCAATTAGAAATGAACTCATTCACGTGTTCTTCCGTTCGCGGCTGTTTGTGGTTTCTTAGTTCATTTGCTCTCATTCACACAACCTGTTATTACTGAAAACACCTCTCACAGTTCATGCAAACGTTCCTGACGACAACAACACTGAGGCAAAGATCCACATGGAGCTCTGAAAACAAGTCCGAATGATTCGAAAGAATCACATAAAAGATTCAGCGTCACAAAATCTCGAACACGTTTGATTACTAGTTTGTCGGAGGCACAGAACATGATCAGAAGAACCTCAAACACGAGCTGAAGGAAAATCAAGACACATGAAGCGTTTGAATCACGCGAGTCGTTGGTTTTATGGCTTCGCTGCACGTTATTCAGCGCGATTCATTCAAACGGAAAGCGAACGGCACGTCAGAAAAACAGCAAATCGATTTTCACAGAACACTTCGAGAGTTTGGTCCTTTTTAAAAAGCCGAACGGAAACGTAAAATTAAACACCGTACTGTACAATATTAATGTGAATATTAATTATGAACACAGTCTCACTGGTTCGAGATTGAACGTAGGTCAGAATGAAAAGCGTTCGGTTCATTTAACCGAGTTCAAACGCTGGCCCGGCTAACAAAAATATATTCTAAGAACATTTAGCTAACCTTCCCATTAAAACGTTATGTTATATCTCTGAACGTTCCAAATGTTTAGTCTTTTTATTTTCTCGGTTCATTCCATCTTATTTTACAAGCGTTATGGGAATGTTACTTTTGAACGAACGTTCTGAATCAAACAGTACCATTTAAAAATGTTAAATGAATGTTTTGAGAACACTTTTAAAGAACAGATAACGAATGTTCTATTAATGTTACTGGAAGAACGTTTGTTCATAGCGTTGCCAGAACGTTCTGAGAACATTCCCTGTTAGCTGAGAGTGTGTGTGTTTTTTTTCAGGATGTTCTTCTCCTGCATTGCTTTAAATGAAATGTATCTGCACGTCTTTGGAACGGTACAGATTCAGCAGAGCTGAGAAACGCTCCAGACGCCAGAGATACCGGAGAAGAACCGACAGAAGCTCAAGTAGATCGTGGTGCTTCATAAAGGGAAGATTGATGTCAGGTGGAAGACGGAGCTCTATTCCTACACGGGAATATTGCTGCTCGATACTCGTTTGCATCAGATCTGACGATGGCTTTAGACACGCGAGACGCTCCTGCTGGAAGAGAGAGAGAGAGTGAATCTGCAGGAACGCACCGATTCACTCCCATCTGATTCATGACGAACATCACACTGAATCACTGAACACAAATCAAACGAGAGAGAGTTTATCACAGCGGCTCTCAACCTTCACTATCCGACACGATATCTAATGGCTGTACAAAGTTTTTCAAAAAAATGTTTCAAAAAATTATTTTAAATATATTAAAATAATTGTAAAAAATAATAATTACATTTATTAAAAAAATCATAATAAATAACTGTACTAAATTATATTATATATATATATAACTATAAATTAAATATAATTATTAAATAATATAAGAAAAATAAAATAAAACTAAATGTTCATTGCAGTTCAGTTGTGACCCTAATCCACAAAACCAGTCTTAAGTATTAATTATACATTTTTCTTTTATGCCAAAAATCATTAGAATATTAAGTAAAGATATTTTGTAAATTTCCTACTGTAAAAAAACTTAATTTTTGATTAGTAATATGCATCGCTAAGAACTTCACACGGACAACTTTAAAGGTGATTTTCTCAATATTTCGATTGTTTTGCACGCTTCTAACTAGCCTTATTTATTTAGTGTTCAGATGATGTATAAACCTCAATTTTAACAAATTGACCCTTATGACTGGTTTTGTGGTCCAGGGTCACACGTGGTCGTTCCACTTTTTTGTGTTAATGGAATAAAGTTTTTAAAAATAGTTTCACTCAGTAATTATTCAGTAACTAAAAACATATTCAGTATAGAAATTTCCATGAATTATTACAATTATTACAAATGATTGAGGTGGAAATATATAAATAAATAAACAAACAAATAGAATGGCATTTTTCATCTTGAATTTTGGTCTTTTTGGATTATTTTTATTAGCTTAAAAGTGACATAATTTGCCACACTGACACTGTTATTAAAGTAAACAGAACTGAATAAACACTGAACTGAATTGATCTGAATAATGACACTGCTTTACAGCTGAAATTGAGTTTGTGATGAAGTCTGCATCACTGATTCTCTTATTTTTCTGAAGTGCTGCAGAAATAAATGTGACTTATTTTAAAGCTTGTTTTGCCTTTTTTTAAGTTGAGAGCCGCTGGTTTGTCACGTCTAAAAAATCTTTCATTAACACAAAACACGAGATACGATGGACTGATGACGGCTCGTCAGAGGCTTCCATCCACGTATGTTTGTTTGACGGCGGATTATTTAATGAACTGTAACTGATCAAAAACACAGACGTGACGCGCCGCCATCAGTGCGTGTTTGCGTGTGTTAGTCGGAGAACAGGCTGGCGAAGGACTGGCGGAGGCTGCGGATGGTTTCTGCTTTGGCCTCGTCGTCCGTCAGGTTTCCACGCAGCGTCTCGCTGAAGGTGTTGGTGAGCGACTGCGATTTACTGCAAGACACAACGAGCATCCGTCAACACTGATCTCAGATCAGATACGCATCATTCATTGCTGTGGACCTTTAAAGAGCGTTTAACTGAAAGACGGAGATAAGCAGACTCTTACTTGAGCTGTGCAGGTTGTTTCTGGGATCCGGCGCCGCTGGAGGGAATGGGACCGGGCTGGAAGGCCTGACTGGGCGAGGTAGTGGCAGATCGGGCGCGCTGAGGAGACGCCTGACCCGACTGAGACGGAGAAGCAGAGCCCGAACGAGGACCGCCTGCATACACACAGACACGTTAGTGACACACCTGATGAGCAGCGACTGGAGATAAAATGAGTGTTTTAGGATTTTTGTGAAAGAAGTCTCTTCTGCTTACAATGTCTGCATTTGCTTGATCATTAAACACAGCAAAAATGTGAAATATTATTGTGCTTTAAGTCATGTGACAATGAAGACTGGAGTAATGATGCTGAAAATTCAGCTGCGCATCACAGAAATAAATTACATTTGAACACAGATTCACATTCAAAGAGTTATTTTAAATTGTAATATTATTTCACATTTTTTACTGTATTTTGGATTCAATAAACGCAGCTTTGGTGAGCAGAAGAGACTTCTTTCCGTGCTTATGAGTGTGTTGTTCACCTGGAGCTCGTCTCGGTTGAGTCGTCTGCGGTCCAGGTTGAGTCTACAGACACACACACACACACACACACACAGGTGTTAAACTCCACAGACTGATGCTCAGGTTGAGTGTAAATGAGTGTGTGATTGCGGTACCTTAGTGGACGTGAGTGCCGTTGTGACTCCCAGCAGAGCGAAGGCCATCTTACTCATGACCAGATCACAGATCAGCTGCCGGTCCTCCTCCACATGCTCACCGATCAGAGGCATCGAGCTGTCCATCACCTGACCGACAAACACACACACACAGCTCACATTTACCCACCAAAGCAAAGGAAAATATACAACTATGCTTTGGATAAAAATGAAGCCATTAGGGTTGTTCTGCACTGTGACAAACATGAAAATAACATTGCATGCTGCAAAGTAAGACCAGTGATAAAGTTTTGTCTTTATGTCATCTTATTTTATTTTATTTTATTTTTTTCTGTCTGTCTTTTGTGAATTTTCTGGTTTGTATTATGCTGCTCTGTATTGCTATTTGATTTGGTGTGAAAATTGGAAAATGTAAAAAATGGAATAAAAAATAATAAAAAGTTTAATGACTAATTAAAGCTTAATTCTTATTACTTCAAAGAAACAAACGAATAAATAGATAAATAAATGAATGCTTGTGTAATATAGCTGCGAACATTATCCTGTGTGGTGGACAATTATTTACTAACAGCATTTGAAATCATATTAAAATCAATGAAAGTAAACTGCAACAAATGTTGCTATGATGTTTACATTAAATTTCATTTATACATTATATTTCATTTTTATATTTCTGTTTTTAATTTTTGTTAAAAAAATTTTGTTGTGTGTTTTTGTCATGATTAGTAGTGTAAATAAATCTCTTTACACATTTTTATTTCACTTTTAGTTTTAGTTATTTTAGGGAATGAGAAATGTTAGCTTGGCAACTAGCTGGAATAAAATAAATGTGACCTTGGAGCACAAAACCAGTCTTAAGTATCACAGGTATAATCGTATCAATAGCCAACAATACATTGTATGGGTCAAAATTCAAGATTTTTCTTTTATGCCAAAAATCATTAGGATATTAATTAAAGATCACGTTCCATGAAAATATTTTGTAAATGTCCTACCGTAAATATATCAAAACTTAATTTTTGATTAGTAATATACATTTGGACACTTTAAAGGTGATTTTCTCAATATTCTGATTTTTTTGCACAATTAGATTCCAGATTTTTAAATAGTTGCATCTCAGCCAAATATTGTCCTATCCTAACAAACCACACATCAATGGAAAACTTATTTATTAAATTAAAAAATGACCCTCATGACTGGTTTTGTGGTTCAGGGTCACAAATATAAATGTAAACATTTTGTTTCAAGCAATGCATTTAGTTTTAGCTACTGATAACAACCCTGTTTACAACTGTACTTTACAAATGTTTCACATTATTTGAAATAAAATGTGCTGCAGACTGCAGTGATCTTCTGCGTCCACTGAGAGGCGCTGTTCACACTCAACACGGACACAATGACTCTATGGAAAGTAATGCATTATGTAACTTTTGCATCACATTTTGTCACCTGGGCAGGGCTTGCTTATTAATTTTTAAAAACAAAAACCCAAAAGTTATAATTCTGGCAACTGTAAGCGCCCTTTCACACCAAAAGTGAAAAATAACAAGCCTCATGCTGAAGGAAGTGTCAGTTTCTCTCAACACGGGGACTGGAGAGCTGTCCATGCTTTTTTTATGGGAAAAAGCAATTCTGATATTTCATTGTGAATTTAAAAGTGATGCATTACTTTATTAGTTACTTGGGAAAAGAAATGTGATTACATAACTTGTTTTTCGTAACGCATTACCCCTAAAACTGTTTATGAATGATTAAGCAGACGCCAGGAACATTTGACGACTATAATAGAGCTGAGCAGTGACAGATCTCCACACAGGGCATTGTGGGAACATGTAATGAATGGTGGGAAAGATCAGACCTCTATGATGTAGTCCTTCCCGTCTTTGCCGTGGACGGCTTTGACCGCGCAGATATCCAAACCTCCGAACATCTCCGCGCACGAGTCCACCCACAGACGATACCTGCAGACACACAACAGAGACGATCAGCTGACCGACACACACCTGCTGTGATCAATAAGTGTGTGTGTGTGTGTGATTGACACCTGTCCGTCATGGCGATCTGCTCCAGCATGGCTGAACCTGTGTTGGCCTTCCAGTTCCCTGAGATGGACGTCCTCCTGAAACACACACACATCCATCTTTTCATGTGTTTTTTGTTTTGTTTTGTTTTTTTGACTCAAAAGAGAAAATGCTTTAAGCGCTTTAAAATACACATCTTTTTTTCAGTTATTTCTTAAGATTTTCTTTTTTTTTTTGGTGTTGTTTTTCTTTCTTGCATCAGAGTTCGTACAGATTCTGTCAAATAAAATTTTAAAGCACTACTTTTTTGATGTTCAAGGGCTTCAAAGAGATCTCACTTATAGTTTGATGTTTTCTACTGTTTAAGAAAAAAATCAGAAAAAAAGACGTGCAAAACCGCAAGTCCCGATCTGAATAATGATTCGCGAACCATCATTTCAGTTCAGGACTCGAAGCGCGCGGATCGCGAATCGTTCAATTCGCGGAATGATTCAAGAACCGTTTCGAAGTTCTGAGACGTTTCTCAATACGCATATTGAGAACCGGCTCTGATCTAAAGCAAATGATTTGCGACACGCGATTTGAAGGGCCGAACTGAATCAAATGATTCGTTATACGCGATCCGATTGGAGCGCTTCGAAACAGTGAATCATGTTGCGATGCGATGTTTTCGAAAATGAACTGCTTTTTTAATTTGGGCTGGCTTTTGCTAGTGAATCGCTTGAAATGAAAAGAAGTCACGAGTTTGAATCAATCGGAGCGGTTCCATCTTAAATGACTCACTCAATTGATTCGGTTCATCCGTTCCTCTTTTTGTGTCTTCAGCCATGTTTACACGACACTGTCAGTACTACTACTGGTTTAACTTGATAATTTAATGACATTAACTAAAACAGACAAAAATAAATAAAAATAAAGTTTTTTAATTGTGTGAAAAGAGCTTATTAAAAAAAATAAACAGTTCTAGATACATTGTCTTTCAATAATTCAAGGCATTTTCAAGTACGTCTTTAGGAGTATTGCTATATTCAAGGCCTTAAATTTCAAAAAGTCAAATTCAAGTACTTCCAACCCTGTTCTATATTCATTTACTCTTCATTCATTTATTCATGTAAAATAATTTAGCATTTAATCATTTTATTATTCTATCTAATTATTTAAAACAATCATTTTAAACCATTGATTCATGAACTGATTAGTTCTTTTATATTATATTATAGTTTTGTATTGTTTAGTCTGATGACTGTGTGTTTCAAGGGCTGTTAGTCTTCATGAATCAGCGATACGAGGGAATGTTGATGAAAACTCAAGGTTTATGGGATGTTGTTGTGAATCAGTTTGGTCTAACGCTACTTGTTGAATTTGTGTTCATCAGATGAAATCTGAGCATTGAAATAGACTATCCAATAAACACTGCTCCATCTTTATCATCATCATCATCATCATCATCATCATGCATCTGCTCTTCTCTGGCTTTGCTCAGTCAACTTCTTGGCTGACAGAAGACTGTTAATACAGGTTTGGCTACCAGACAACACTTCCTGCTAACAGATTTTTGGGTATTAGACAGTTTAGCTGACTAGCTCTTCTGTTCCCAGACAAAAAAACAAATATTTTCTGACAGGATCTGGCATCCAGGGCTGGATCTGATATTTTTGGTGTGGACGCATGATCTAACAGAGGTGATTCATGTGTAACTCAACATTTTAAAGCATTAGTCAAGTTTTTAATGAATTAAACAGAGGTAAATGCAGTAATAATGTGGTAAAACATGCTCACATTCAAAACTTGTTTGCTTTTTTTCACATGTACATTAGAAAAATATTAAGTTAGAATTGTTTTATAACGATTCTTCAGGTCCAAACAAATGTGGAATCTGAAAACAGTACAGATACACACACACACACGGGTCAAGCATCTTTCACATCTTTCACATGCTACATCACATCTGTCCAGTGCCACACCACTGGCGACTCTGGTTACCCACAAACCCCAGCAGACGCCAGCGCAGGGAGGGACGCTTCACACTCACACTCACACTCACACACACACACGTGTGTTCTCACATGTAGGCTTTGTAGTTGCTGCCGATCTTCTGGATGCGGATGTCGTATTTGGAGTCGACGAAGGGCTCGGCCGTGGCGTAAGTTTTAGCGATGGCCACGACACTGGTGATGTCCTGAAAATCATTGGCCGTCTCCACCTTTATCTGCCACACAAACACACATCAAACATTACCCATAATCCATCTAGAGCAACAGAATGAAGCATTCAGTGAAACTCATTCAATAAACCTATGGTAGTACTTTACACCAATGTAAATAAGGGTGAACTGAGTGATATTTAATTTGACATTAATTTAAAGTGCATTTTTTAAAACTGTGTTTACAAACCAAGGCACGATCATAAAAGTGTCTTTCTTTCAGTATCTTTTATTTCATTAATATTACATTACCTGCAAAGACATACAAATGTATTCTACTATCATTTACTACAAAACCAGTCATTTATGTGAAACCTGCTCATGGAAAAAGTTCTGATGAACGTCTGTACATACTTCCTGTGTTTCGGGAAATCACAGACAATGACGTGACATGAACATGACACCGTGACCTCTGTGACCCCAACAAAGCTTGATCCCCGAGCAAGCTTTTAATGTTTCTGAAAGTCTCACTAAGGCTGCGTTTATTTAATCAAAAATACAGTAAAAATGTGAAATATTATTCTAATTCAAAACAGCTGTTTTCTATGTGAATATCTGTTCAACTGTAATTGATTTCTGTGGTCAAAACTGAATTTTCAGCATCATTACTCCAGTGTCACATGATCCTTCAGAAATCATTCTAATATTTGATTTGCTGCTTTATGATTATTAGCAACGTTGAAAGCAGTTACACAACAAAAAAACATTATACATGAAAACTGATACAAAACATTAACTTTAAAAGGTAAAAAAAAAAAAAACTTTTATTTCTCATATAAAAAGTGCCGGACATTTATAATGTTACAAAAGATTTCTATTTCAAATAAATGCTGTTCTTTTGAACTTTCCATTCATCTGTGAACCATGAAAAATCGAACGCATCACAGTGTGTAAATAAACTACGATGCTCTGGAGGATCAGATTAAAGCGCTGCTGAATTACAGCCAGTCTGTTACACATCTGACGACTATAAAGACGAATGAGTGATGAGATGAAGAGGTGAAACGTCAGTTCTCTTCAGAAGATTCTGGAAAACCCCATCATACTGTACCTCCACCCAAACCTCAGAGACACTGATCTGAGATCATGAGAGGAACAGACCTCCACCCTCAACACACACACTAAACAAACACGCTCGCAAACTTCACAGACGGCCCAATCAGGACGCAGTGTGCGTGATGACATCATCGGGTCCTACCTTGCCCATGCCGGCGTGGGCGTGTCCCATCTTCACCACCACTGGGAACGATGCGGCGGGCAGCTGGAGGAGACAAGAGAGGTATTTTAGGCTGATGTCGGTTTTATCGTGACTAGAATGTTCTGAGGACGCCATGTGAGGAGACGAATCACCACCACAGACAGACGCCCAACAACACCAACACACGTCAACATGCGCACAGACACACCTGATCGACACACAGAGAGAGAGTCTGAATCAGTTTGACACTCATCATGAGGCCGGAGCAGAAACAGCAACTCATTTCTCTTTTTCAACAGTCCAGAGTGACGCTGCACTTGCACAACACAGATAAAGGTCATTATCAGTGAACATTACCTCACCAGAGGGATGAGGACCAAACCCGGCACGTCATTAAACAAACAATTCCATTCTGCATAAACACAAGCTATTTCTAGCACTATTGTTAGATTACTTTCACTCTGACTACACTGCATCCTCAAAAAAATCTGACTACAATGCAAAAAAAGTATCTGTAATAAAAGTATATATAAAAAATAAATTAGACAAGGTTATAAGATTAAAGTCGTAATATTTTGAGAATAAAGTTTAAATGACAAGAATAAATATATTTCGACTTTATTCTTGAAGTATTTGGACTTTATTCTCATAATATTTTGATTTTATTCTCATAGTATTTCGACTTTATTCTTGTAATTTTGATTTTATTTTCGAAACATTTCGACTTTATTCTCATAGTATTTTGACTTTATTCTCATAATATTTCGACTTTATTCTCGTAATATTTCGACTTTTTATTCTCGTAATATTCTGACTTTATTCTCATAATATTTTGACTTTAATCTCATAATTTTATTATTATTTTTTTTTTTAATGTGGCCCTAAAACACTGTTGTACAAAAGTTTCCGGTCAATTATATTTTAAAAAAAGACATAGAATACATAATAACATTTTTATTCACCAAGGACACATTAAATTGATCTAAAGTGCCAGATTTCATTTCACCGAATTTCCATTCATCTGTGAATCGTTAAAAATAAAATAAATCAAAGTTTTTACAAAAATATTAATGATTTTAACACAGCTAATTATCAGAAATGTTTCTTGAGCAGCCAATCAGCATATTAGAATGATTTCTGAAGGACACTGAAGACTGGAGTAATGATGCTGAGAATTCAGGTTTAAGCTCAGCAGTAAATTAAATTCTAACAGATATTCACATAGAAAACAGCTGTTTTAAATGGCAATAATATTTCACATTTTGACTGTATTTTGATCAAATAAATGCAGCCTTGGTGAGCAGAAAAGACTTCTTTTAAAAACATTTGAGAAATATTGGAACAGTAGCGTATATAAAAATAAGTGCACATATTTGTGTGTCTTTCCATTCAAATGTGCATCAGCGTTGAGGAATTCCCCAGGAAACACTCTCTCTCTCTCTCACACACACACACACACACACACACACATACACAAAGGCGTCTGTGAAAGTGGCCATATGAGGGCAGGTTTGGCTGAACACAGCAGCATTTCCTCTACGAGAAACGACCAGCCAATTATCTGTCTCCGTCTGTCTGCTGAAGGGCATCACCACATCCCTCGACATTCCCAGACGAACCGCCCGGAAGAGCGTCCCGCTGCAGCGGTGATGTCCGAGCAGATGAAAACACGACAGAAGTCAAAACACGAATCTTTAAATGAGAACAGATGTAGTGCACACTAATGAGGGCTCGATTCACTCCAGCAGCTGCTCAAATGAGTAGCTTTTCTGGCCTTAACGATTAGCGGCAAACACTGCAGACTCACACGTCTGGAAGAGCTTTCACAACACGCTCTCATTTACCGCAAGCGCCGGCCGACAGGTAGACTGGAGTGAAAACAGACGGAGTAACAGTGAAACTGAGACGGAGGGAGGCAATTCCCAAACGCTCCGGTGTGACATTCCAGCGCTCCGGCCGTCCCGTCAGCGTGTAGGTGAGAGCGTGAGCTCCTCGGGGACTTTCCAGCACTGCTGACGCTGATGTTCTGCACATAAACTAGAGCGCTGGTGTGAAACAATGAGCGTCAGTTACACCAGAGCATCACTGCTGTGTTCATCCGGTAAACAAGCGTTTACACACTTCAGACCTGCTCAAACACACGTGTGGAAACTCTGCTGTATCTATTCATTTATCATCTATCTATTTATCTATCTATCTATCCATCTATCTATCTATCCATTTATCTATCTATCCATCCATTATCCATCCATCTGTCCGTCCATCCATCATCGATCAATCAATCCATCCTTCCATCATCCATCCATCCGTCTGTCCATTCATTCATCCATCATCCATTCATCTGTCTGTCTAGCCATCCTTCCATGCATCTATCATCTATCAATCCATCCATCCATCCATTCATCATCCATCCATTTGTCTGTCCGTCCATCCTTCCATCATCACCTATCAATCCATCCATCATCTGTCCGTCCGTCCATCCTTCCATCCATCTATCATCCATCTATCCTTCCATCCATCTATCATCCATTCATCCATCATCCATCTGTCCATCCTTCCATCCATCTATCATCTATCAATCCATCCATCCATCATCCATTTGTCCGTCCATCTATCCATCATCTATCGTCCATCCATCCATCCATCCATCCATCCATCCATCCATCTGTCTGTCCATCCCTCCATCCATCCTTCCATCCATCCATCCATCCATCTGTCTGTCCATCCCTCCATCCATCCTTCCATCCATCTATCATCTATCATCCATCCATCCATCCATCCATCCATCCATCCATCCATCCATCCATCCATCATCCATCCGTCCATGCATCCATCCATCCATCCATCTGTCTGTCCATCCCTCCATCCATCCATCCATCCATCATCCATTTGTCCGTCCATCTATCCATCATCCATCCGTCCATGCATCCATCCATCCATCCATCCATCTGTCTGTCCATCCCTCCATCCCTCCATCCATCCTTCCATCCATCTGTCATCTATCAATCCATCTATCGTCCATCCATCCATACGTCCGTCTGTCCATCCATCCATTCATCTATCTATCTATCTATCTCTGATAGGTCTGTAATGAATCGTGTCAATCTTCCATCATGTTCATGTTAACTGTCTGTCTTTTAACTGGATCTTGTTTACGTTGCAGTGAGTCAAATCTGAAGTGATGTTACATAAGATCTGCTGTCAGTGTGAGTGATGGATGTTTGCACGTATCGTGTAATTACAGCTGCCGCCGCCGCTGAACGAGTCCCGATGCGCTCTTGAAACAAACACGTTTGACGTTTGATTGAAGCTGCCGTCTCTATATAAAGAAGCAGATCAAGGAGTTCTGATGCCCACTTATGGTCAAACACAGGTTCAGATTTCCTCACACGTGTGAACGCTGCTATGTCCTGCCTGAGGAACGTGTCCAGCACAGATCCTGACTGATGTGTCCTGATGTAACATCTAACCCCGACCACTGACTGAACATCTCCTGAAACACAGCCAGCTGCTCTAGAAGGCTCTGGTCTGCTGGGCCCTGCCGCCATCTGCTTTTATTCAGGTCTCCGGTCAGGGGTTCGGACACATCAGAGAGGAGCTGCAGGTCTGGGAACAGCTGGATGATGCTGTGCATCTATATTTAGCAGCGGACGGGTTCGTTCGGTTTCACTACTGAGGTTTGCTTCAGATCCCCACAGCTGCTCGTATCTCCTAAAGGAGCAAAACACCAGAACAGACTGTAAAACAAACCTATAAAACCTGAATGTAAACTTAACATTCACACAGAACAGGGGGCGTTCACACGTTCACATGCCAATGCGCTGCTTTTCCATTGTTTTTCTACGTAAACATGCACTAGACGGACGTATATGACCGCTGCGCTCACGTCAAGTGGGCAAGGGAACTGTTTTATTTGGCGCCAACAATGCAAAGGTCTCAAGACGTGATTTTAAGGCGTGACGCAATAATGAAATCGTGTTGCCGTCAAATAAAACCGTTGCCATGCCAACTTGCCTCTGTAAACAAAAGCTTGCAACCTTTGCGCCGCCTCCGGGGTCTTCTGATTGGCTAAACAGGAACGCAATAGTCATAAATGTCCGTCTACTGCATTTACATTAAAAAATGGGAAAAGCAGCGCACTGGAATGGAAAAACGCGTTCTGTGTGATCGGCCCTTTACTGAAATGACCCAAACACAACACGAAGGGTTAAAAATCCATTTTCTCTCGCAAACACGCCACATTATGTAAATAGCAGCTGGCTTTCAGTAACTGACTGTGTTTGTTTGTGTGTCAGGAATCACCCGCAGCGCTCCGTCCAGTTCACCTCAAACACACCCGCCGGTCAGAGCTGACCAAACCACCGGAGCGCATGAGAACACTTACACACTATTAAACACGGAGACTCCGGCTTTATGTGAAAGATCTCGGGAGAAATCCTGATCTTGAGTGGATCTTGTGCTCATAAACGCAAGGAAACAATACATGCTCGTATTTTGAGTTGGGTGGTGTATACCAACTGTTATAAATATACTCTTGTGTCTGAAGCCTTTTGTCTTTGGAACAAATATAATAGATTTATGCTTTTTTTATTAGGTTTTCAATTGTATGAGAGTCTATTTATGTGAAGGACCACTTTAGCCCAACCACAGCCTTATCTAGTTTCCAGTATTTTGATCCTCTTTTTTTGGATACTATTCCTCAAATATTTATACAAACAGAACAGAGTGGAGCTGATTCATGGCTGTGTGTTTTCTTTCCTACAACAGACCGTAGGTAAAATCCACCTCATCCATCTCGTTACTATTTCAGTATTTACTAGAATAAGTAGTAAAGCTCACAGACGAACTTTGCAGTTGGCTTGAGAAAGATTTGTCTGAAAGTTTGAAATAACTTGTGGGAATAAAGTGGGAAGTGGAACACACACACGTTTCTAGCATGAATGAGCATGTTGCTACCATGTTGCTGGCATTATTTCACATGAATTTGCATGTCACTAGCCTGATTTAACATTAATTATGTCACTAACATAATCTAGCATGTCGACAGCATGTTGCTAGCATGATTAGCACGTTACTAGCATGTTGCTATCACGATTAACTTGTTACTAACATGATTATAGAATGATTAGCATGTTATTAACATGCCGCTAACATGTTTCTAGCATGATTAGCATGTTACTAGAATGATGTTACCAAGATTAGCAAATTACTAGCATGTTGCTAACATGTTTCTAGCATGATAAGCAAGTTACTAGCATGTTGTTAACATGATTAGCATATTATTAGCATGTTACTAACATGTTAACGATTAAGAAGTTACTAGCACGATTCTAGCATGATTAGCAAGTTACCAACATGATTTTAGTGTGATTAGCATGTTACTAGCAAGTTGTTAGCATGTTTCTAGCATGGTTACAATATTATTACCAGATTCTAGCATAATTAGCATGTTGCTAACATGTTAGCATGTTACTAGCATGGTTCTAGCATGAATAGAATATTGTTAGCATGATTTGCAAGTTACTAACATGATTCTAGCATGGTTAGCATGTTACTAGCAAGATGCTACCATCACTAACAAGTTATTAGCATGTTGATAGAATCTACGCTAATCCAATTCAAAACAGCTAAAACCAGTTGATTCAGTAAAAAAAACAGCTAAACCCAGCTTAGGCTGGTTGTCTAGTCTTATCTGGTTTAAGCTTGGTTGGTCTTTTAGCAGCACTCCCAGCTCGACCAGCTAAAAATGGGCCTAAACCACTTTAAAACAAATTTCTATTTTTTTTGCTTTGTTCCTCTTTTGTAAGTCGCTTTAGATAAAAGCATCTGCTAAATGCATTCATGCAAATGAATAAAAACACATTTAAAATCATTCTCAGGTGTGTATAAAGCAACACAGGGAACAAATTTAGGTTCTAAAAAAGAAACGTTACTGAAAAGTTAAAATGCCTAGTTTCTTCTTATTTCAAAAAGGTTAGATTCTGCTAACTTTATTTCACCCAAAAGTTCAGCGTGAATGAGAGCATGTTCTCATCAGTGTGTGTGTATTTATAGCTGGAGTCCCTGCAGAGGCTCCGCCTCCAGCTTCCTGCACCCACCAGCGCTGACACACATGACTTCTGACCTCTGACCTCTGACCCGGACTGCTGAATCACACACACTACTTTAATACAAAACTACCTCATTTACAGGAAACCCAAAGCCACACACTGAGCATGTGCAAAGAGACTCGATCAAGAATATCTGCCCATTTACAGACAGTATACAGTACGTGCCAGATTAAACAATGAAAAGCAGCAGAGTTTTCTAAACTGTTCTGGGTCTCCGGACGTCCCGTCATCCGGTCGGAGACCCCGCTGGACTCAGGGATCCACACCTCTATAAAAACACAGGCATTTCCTCTGAGTCACGGACATTTATAGACACATGAGATCCCGTCACACCTCACGCTCCACATCTTCACGTTGTGTTCAGATTCAGTTGCGTTCTGTGTGTAAGAGTCACAGACTCTCATCTCAGCTCTTCCTGTTTATTCCCCGGAGACGTCTAGATTGAGACGGACAAAAATGGACACTAAACTGATGAAGATGTTCCTGTTTCTCAACTGATGCTTATTTTGATCTGTGGCGTTCGAGCCGATATGGAAAAACGCTTAAACTTTGTCCCAGAGCTATTATAGTTCAAAATAAGACCTTAACAAATACGGGTAACAGTTTACTCGAAGCCTTTATGTATAATGCATTACGTTGCATTATATATTTTCATAAATAACGGTAATCAAAGTTAAAATGCATTATAATATTTTCGGATTCCTTGTTACATCTGAAATTGATGAATGGATGTGACAAATACACAGTATATGTCACATTTTTGGACTTTTGCATGTAATGATAAAATGATAAGAAATGATACAAAGTGATGCTGCAGATTGTGTGAAGATCACGTGACACCCCGGCCATCAGTTAAAAAGGAAACAGTTTCTGATTCTCATCGTGATTCATCACGTCCTGTCGCTGTAGTGACCGACGAGTCAGAAGGTGCCGGTTACCTTACGCAACCCGTTCACCCCGCGATATCTCCACCAGATCGAGATTATCACGACTAATTCACGAGTCCAGAGCCGTACTGGAGGATTATGGGATTGTGTACTGGGCTTACACTGGCACTTCTGACCAACGTCGGCATCGGAAAGCAGATATGAACTTACGCAGCAGTTTGTTGTAGTTTTCCATCACAGAGCAAAAGAAAGTCTGAGTAACTCGACACACAGCGGCACAATGTTCAGTCTGGAAAGCCAGACGGAATCTCGCATAATCGCATTTAAATATTTGTAAAATGATGAAATACTTACACTGGGTGTCTACTGTTAAACAAGTCATTATGCCATACGAATTTAATACAAACCACAAGGAAAACATGAGCGAAGTGCAGGAGTATCAGCAGACTCATACCACCTAAAAACAGCATTCATCATAAATGAAAAATAAACATGAACATAAAAGCTATTGCGACTGGAAATAAAATGAATCTAAACCCTAAAAATATATATGAAAATATTTAAAATATATATAGATATTACTTACAATAAATATTAAACTACATGAAAATATAATATATAATAATATATACACTTTTATTTTGCATTCCAAATATTTCAGTCCAAATATTATTTTTTTGAGTGAAGTGCAGGAGTATGTGCTTCAGAGTCTTACTATCTCAGACTTTTAAAAACAGCATTCATCATAAATTAAAAATAAACATGAACATAAAAGCTATTGCGACTGGAAACAAGATGAATCTAAATGTATATATATATATATATATATATATATATATATATTTGCCATTTTTTATATATTTTTGAATTTTTTTAAAAGTATTTACTTATTTAATTTATTTTGCATTCCAAATATTTCTGTCCAATAAATAAAAATTTAATACAAACCATAAGAAAACATGAGTGAAGCACAGAAGTATGTACATCAGCGGACTCATATCATCCTAAAAATATAAAAACTAATGCTGGAAACAAAATTAATTAAACTAAACTCATTTTGAAATATACATATATATATATATCAGTGAAAATGTATCTAAAATATATTTTGGCCTTCTTTTTGCCATCTATTTGTTTACAGTTTCTACATAATTCCATGACTTCCATTTGTGTTCCATTATTATTAATATTTTCCACAGTAAAACAAAGAAAAAAACTTCAGACTTGTACTGCAGATGAAAGTGACCTGAAGTCATTTTCTCAAACGGAGTCACTGAGATTTCTTTGGGTTGGGTTTAGATCAATTTAGCCCTAAAGCCACAATGTCATAACATGTTATTCATGCGCTCTTTCCACAAAGACTCAATTTTCCGCCTCAATCTGCTGCCTCATAGTGGAAACGCGCGTCTGCTGTAGCAAACCTCAAAACAGAGGCGAAAAAACCATCATTATGAGGTCACTTCCATTACGTCATGCGCCTGTAATGTTAATCGGCGCGCGCCGTGATTGGTCGGCGGCCGCAGCGCTCGCGCGTGACGCGCCCGCTGGCGCACTATATGTACTTAGCGCCTGACGCGCTCTGACAGCAGTGTGCAGTCTGACAGCACGGGAGCTTTAGCAGCAGCAGCGTTCACTTCAAAATGAAGCCTTGTTTTGTGCTCGTGTTCCTCCTGTTCTCTCTGGTCAGTCTGATGTACCAGACGTCGGACGCGTGTTCATGCGCGATGTCTCATCCACAGGACGCGTACTGCAACTCCGACATCGGTAAGAAACGCGAGTGTGTGAGTGTGTGTGAGCGGTTGCAGTTCTTAAGCATGTGTTATTCATAACACACGCGCTTGATGACAGTATTATGTAACGGTTCTCAACATCAGCGCGGCGACTGTTCGCGCAAACGCTTCGTTTGCGTCCGGTTTTCCATTTGATTTGTTTCGCTGCGTAGCTGCACATGAACGGACGATCAAACAGAAACAGTCATTAGTCAAGTGCGTCACTGCGCGCTTCCACTCAAACGCGAGAAGCGAAAAGTTCGCTGGTACCCGAGCGAAGAAAGAGTTCGCGGTATCCATGGCAACAAACGCGCGAGAACGCTAGAGATCTTTTTCTTTTTTCACTCTGCTCCTTTTCTTCTGTCATAGTGGATAAATAAACACGAGAGCCGTCTTTAGACTAGACCCTCCGGTGATGCCTACTAGTAATGGGGTAATGGTGAGATGGAGGAGTGTTTCTGAAGGCAGGTGTAGCGGTAGGTGAGTGATGGAGCTGATGTGATGAGTTCAGGAGCACCGCAGTAATATATCTGAATCACAGCAGCACAACTGCTCTGGAAAATGGTAGAAACCAAACCACTGAGACAGTGCAGGGCTGCTCAAAGCGCAGTCTGTGAGTCGATTAGCTGAATAAAAAAGACTTTAATAAAAGAATCATGATCTGTTCACACTAGAATTAAAAATATAATGGTAATGAGAGCTGTATTTGCATCCAAACCAACAAAGGATAAAGTTCTGTCTATTCTAAGCGCTGCTAGTCTACATAATTGCAGTACGCAGTATGTTACTTCCAAGAACGTAAATGTAACTACTATTATAACTATATTCGCATCTACACCTCATCTGAACGATGATGTTTTGCTTATTATAAGTAAGTACTGCAATTATGTTGACAGAACTTTACTGCAGTGTGCACTTATAATAAACGAAAATGTTTAAACGTTGAAATAACATTAAAGTAAAACATTAAAGTCAGATGGATTCTGATTGGCTGTCAGTGTTTTTGTGTATCGTTGAAAGCGTTTTCGGTGATATCGTTCCTTCCAAGAACAGTAAGTATATTTGCATCAACATCAACTGACGAAAACATTCTTTATATTCTAAGCGCTGCAGTTACGTTTTATCAGCACAATTGCAAAGCGCACTTGATTCTGATTGGCTGCCAATGTTTTTATCGTATATCGATGAAAGCGATTTCAGTGGAATCGTTACTTCCAGGAACGATAACTATATTTACATCCACGTCAACTGACGATAACATTGTACTTACGTAAGCGCGCTGCAGTTATGCTCCGTCAACATAATTGCAATGTGCGCTTAATTCTAATTGGCTGTCAATGACGTCATCGTTAATCTGCTGAAATAAAAACGCTCATAAAGTGATTCCAACAAATTTGTTTCTCTGTATTGTTGTCGTATAGTTGTAGTGTGGACTTCGTTATTCTCTTGGAGTCATTACCAGCTCACGCTGCAACGATAACTACAACTATAATTAATTTGCGCCCAAAATAACGGACGATAACGTTTAGTTTATTGTAAGTACGCTACAGTTATGTCCTGTCAACATGGTAGCAGTGCACGCTTTAAAGCAGGATGGATTCTGATTGGCTGTCAGTGTTTTTACTGTTCTTTAGCTACAAAAAAATGCTCTGAAAGTGATTCCAGCGATATTGTTCCTCCCGAGAACAATAAGTATAATAGCGGACAATAACATTGTTTATTATCAGCACACAAAGTTTCATCATCTGCTGCTTCTGATTGGCTGTCAGTGTTTTTATCATTCATTAGCTGGAAAAAGTCATTCCTTCAATGACATCATTCCTCTGTGTCGTTATTGTTAAAATTAGCACGGACGACGCTGTTCTTGAATTAGAGCGAGTTGTAGTCCAGTTATGAATGGGCTTTTAGAGTGATTTATAAAACTGTATGATTATAAACATTGAAAGTAAAACCATTTCAAGATTTGATGAGATCTGGCTGCAGGGTGGTCCTGAAAACACTTACTGACTTTCGTAATACACATTCCTGGTCAAATTCTTGTGTAATCGTTCATCAGTTTTCTGCATCTCTGAAAAGACTTTCCTTTTCAGTCGTTGTCATTAATGAGCTGTCAATCAGCTCCCACACGTATCTGAGCGATGGCGTTGACGTAAGCGAGCGAGCGAACGCATTTAACGCCTCTCACGCCGGGTTTCCTCATCCGCCGCGGCCACAGCTACACCCGCAAACTCCCGTTTCAAGGTCCCGCTCGTGAGCCGCCGAGCGTGGAAACCCGAGCCGGAGCGTCTGGTTAAGAGGCCACGTATGACTTGCATACTGATGATGTGTTTGTGGATAAACTAGATATTGAGATGTCCCATAAAATGTGACTTTGGCTTTGTGCTGGTATTCATGCTGTATGAAAGGCAAAGACTGCAGCTATTGTGAGCGTGTCTGAATCGCTGGCCGAGCGCCAGATTTCCTCCAGTACTACTTTGCTTTCTGCTGCCATGTGTAACATATTTCGGGGGGCATCAGATGGACCGATGGCTCCTGGGTAACAAAGAGCTGCAGAACATACGCTTCACGTCCATACGAGGCCAGACACTCCACTCATGTGCTCCTACATTCAGGATGCACTGAAATTATGATTTTTTTTTACTGAAACTGACACGAAAGCTTTCATTTAGCCAAAAACGGACTAATTTCAA